>JAESUZ010005394.1:600000-878148 GCA_017311185.1 Proteles cristata cristata
CACAAACTGTCTATTCTTGTTCCACAATGAGCTACGACTATACTGCTGAAATGACTACGGGCATAATCCTCTTTCAACAAACTGCCTTTTCTCTGTTGTTTATGATAATTAAGAATAATGAGATCACCTGGATTTAGGAGGCAACAGAAGTACCAGTGTTCATGAGGGAAACTTCTAGAAGCCATATGGTTTATTTTTATTGTATGTTGCACAGTATCAGTCAGTAAGATAATAGGAATATAGAGTTGGAAATCCAAAAACAACACTGCCTTTGTCACAGACAGTTTGAGAAACACTAGCCTGGTGTGGTGCTGAGTCACCATCCGGGCTGCCCATTAGGCCCACCTGGTGAGTTTTGGCAACTACTCATCCTGGAGCTCATTCCCAAAGGGTTTGACTTAATTGGCCTGGGGTGGGGCCCAGGCGTGGGTAGCGTTAGGAGCTTACCAGGTGGCTCTAACGTGTGGCCGAAGTTGAGAAGCAGTGGTCTGGATTTAGGCTGGCCTCAGGTGAGACTTGATCCAGTGCTCGGGTCATAGACTGTCGTCAAGGACCTGTGTTCTCATAGCACTAAATGCTTCTGTTAGAAAAGAAGAGGGGGGAGGGCGTCTGGGTGCCTCGACTGGCTAAGCACCTGACCACTGATCTCAGCTCAGGTCATGATCTCACAGTTTGTGAGATGGAGCCCTGCATAGGGCTTTGCACTGACAGCCCAGAACCTACTAGGATCCTCCCCGTTGGCTCCCTGCCACACCCCCCCGCCACGCCGTTGTCTCCCTCTCTCTCAAAATAAATAAAAAACTTAAAAAAAAAAGAAAAGAAAAGAGGGGCGCCTGGGTGGCTTAGTCGGTTAAGCGTCCGACTTTCGCTGAGGTCATGATCTCATGGGTTCGAGCCCCGCGTCGGGCTCTGTGCTGACTGCCAGCTCAGAGCCCGGAGCCTGTTTCAGAGTCTGTCACTCCCTCTCTCTCTGATCCCCCCCTGCTCACGCTGTCTCTCTCTCTCTCTCCTAGAAATGAATAAAACATTTAAAAAAAAGAAAAGAAAAGAAAAGAAAAATCTCACATCAATGATTCTAGCTTTCACCTTAAGAAACTAGAAGATGAGGGGTGCCTGGTGGCTTAGTTGGTTAAGCGTCCAACTTTCGCTTAGGTCATGATCTCGTGGTTCGTGGGTTCGAGCCCCGCGTCAGGCTCTGTGCTGACTGCCAGCTCAGAGCCTGGAGCCTGTTTCAGTCTGTGACTCCCTCTCTCTCTGACCCTCCCTGCTCACGCTGTCTCTCTCTCTCTCTCCTAGAAATAAATAAAACATTAAAAAAAAAAGAAACTAGAAGATGAAACTAGAAGACAAATAAATTAAATCGAAAGAAGCAAATGAAAGGAAATAATAAAGATCAAAGAAGAAATCCGTGAGATAGGAAAAAAAAAGAATAATAGGGGAAATCAACCACACCAAAAGCTGGTTCTCTGAGAAAAATCACTGAAATTGGTAAACCTTTAGCCAGACCAGCCAGGAGAAAAATAGAGAAAATATAATTTACCAATATCAAGAATGTGAGCGGGGGGGGGAAGGGGGGGGCGGAATACCACTCCAGGTTGTACAGTTAGTAAAAGGCTAATAAGACGATTATTATGAACAATTTTATGCTGTTAAGTTCCATAACTTAGATGATAGGAGCAATTTTCTTGAAAGCCTCAAACTCCCAAAGCCAACTCAGGAGGAAAGAGATCACTCAAATAGCTCTAATTTTATTACAGAACTTGAATTGGTAGCTTAAAGAAACGTTTTCACAAAGAGAACTCCAGGCCCAGATGGCTTTACTGGTCAATTCTTCCAAACACTTAAGGAAGAAGGAATGCCACTTTACACAAAATCTTCCAGAAAATTGCAGAGGTGAGCACATCTCCCCGCTCATTGTTTCAGACCAGCTTTCCCTTGATACCCAAACCAAAACAGTACAAGAAAATAGAAAGAAGTTCTTAAAAGCCCAGCACCTAACATTCTTGAGATAGTCATCTCCTGTTGCCCGGTCCTCTGAGTTATTCTAACCCAGGGCCTGGGCCTCGCATAACTTGAAACTGTGCAACACATCTCCTTCTTCCTGTTGCAGAGGACAGGACCCAACGGCAGCCTTCTAACTCACATGAGGGCACTGGCTCAAAACGTGTGCTGGAGCCGGGGCGCCTGGGTGGCTCAGTCGGTTAAGCGTCTGACTTTGGCTCCGGTCATGATCTCAAGGTTCATGAGTTAGAGCCCTGTGTGGGGCTCTGTGCTGACAGCTCAGAGCCTGGAGCCTGCTTTGGATTCCGTGTCTCCGTCTCTCTGCCCCTCCCCTGCTCATGCTCTCTCTCTCTCTCTCTAAGAATAAATAAACATTAAAATAAAAAAAAAAAAATGTGTGCTCGGGCCCTTCTCAGGAGGTTGACCTAAGAGACACAAGAGGAAGGAACTTTTGATGGTAGGAACTGAGGAGGGAGACGCATACCCACCGAACAGCTGTGGCAGCCATATTGGAACCATGAAGAGAAAGGAGAGGAAACAGATCCAAAGAGAGGGTGGGGCAGATTAACAGGCATAAGTTAGCAATGAGGGAATAACCCAGTTTCTGTCCCTTGTAAGGCCTGGCTCTTCAGATTCTTTTGTATTCATGTAAGACTCTTAATGCTTAAGGGGCGCCTGGGTGGTTCAGTTGGTTGAGCATCTGACTCTTGATTTCTGCTCAGGTCATAATCTCATGGTTCGTGAGTTTGAACCCCACATTGGGCTCTGTACTGACAGCGCTGATGAGCATGGTTGGGATTCTCTCTCTCTCTCTCTCTCCCTCTCTCAAAATAAATAAATAAACTAAAAAAAAAACACCCCAAGACTCTATACTTGACACATTGTGTGGACTTCCCTTTCCTATAGCCAAAACTACCCTGACAAAACAAAATGCTCAATAAAAGCAAGTTCCATCCATTCCTACACAGTACATCTTTGGCGTCACTTCCTAGCCTAAGGACACTCTGGGCCACCTTCTTCATTCCCAAAGGCCTCACCGACTTAATTGGATTCTCTTTTCTTCTGTGTGCGTTCACCAAAATTTTTTTTTGCTGAGGGGTAACATACATGTCGTCAAGCATAGAAATCTTAAGTATGTACCTCAAATAAGGTATGTGCGCGCGCACACACATACACACACACACACACACACACACACACACACACACCCTTATGTAACCACCACACCAATACAGAACATTTCTAACACTTAACAGAAAGTTGACTCTTTCTACTCCCCGTGACGTTGCAGACCAGATTCTGAGCATTTGTTGGGTGTTCACGTGCTCAGCTGTGTCCTCCCATAATGCCTGTGTAACACCCTGCGCCCCCACCCACCCCCCGTGCCTGTATTTGGAGATCGGGTCTTTAGCGTGTGATTTAGGTTAAATGAAGTCTTAAGGGCAGGGCCCTAATCTGATAGAACTGATGTCCTTGTAAGAAGAAAAGACACAACAGCCCTCTCTCTCCCTCCTCCCCTGCACGCAGCACAAAGACGGGCCAGGTGAGCACAGTGAGAGGGTGGCTCCCTACCTCCACGCCAAGAGAAGAGGCCTCATAATGAAACCTACCTTGCTGGCACCTCGATCTTGAACTTCCAGCCTCCAGAGCTGGGAGAAACCAATCTCTGTTGTTTAAGGCACGGAGTCTATGGTATTTTGTCATGGCGGCTCAAGCTGATTAATATACCATGTGACCTGAACAAAGAACAAAGAGAGGGGAAAGGCGCTTTGAATAGAAAACTACCCTTGGTGGAAAACTACCCTTGAATAGAAATCAGGCAACTGATTTCACAACACGGGCAGGTGGCCTGTGTCCAGCATGAGGCGGGAGGAGGGTGATAGCAGCGTAGCCTGCAGACCGGGCGGCCCCTCTGGCCACCAAGTCCAGTCCAGTTCTAGGCTGGCTTGGACATATTGCAAGGAGACATTTGATAAAGTTGGAACTGTAGTTAAATGTCAACCACCAGCCTCTCATTCATCTGTCCCTTAGGAAGTGCTCCAAGATGTCCCAACAATCCAGTAGGGCTTTCATGTTATTTTCCTGAGCCAACTGGGAGGCTGGTGGGGAGCCCCATCTGAGCACTGACTTGGAGGAAAAGCTAACCCCTCACCGTGGTATGGACTTGGTGCAATCGACCAGCCGGCCTGACTGGGCCACCTCTGGAAACGGGGCACCGCACTGCCTCAGCTGCGCCCTGGTGTTAAATGGCACCTGGACATCTGTGAGACCTTGGTTATGGGTAGCTGGGAGGGGTCCGTCCCTGTCCAAGTCCCAGTCCAGGGCCGTTACTTTGTCACTGTCCTGTGGATTGTCCATTTCCAGGCTTCTGTGCCCCAAGATGGCCACTCACTAAACTTGTCCCTCCCGTGTCAGAGCCCATGTATCAGTGACAGAGAGCTTCTGGTCTCTCTCTCTCTCTGCAATTGCTATGTTTTCCTCCCTCCCTCCCTCCCTCCCTCCCTTCCTTCCTTCCTTCCTTTTCTTTCTCTCTTTTTCTGTTTTAAGATTTTATTTTTAAGTAATCTCTACATCCAATGCAGGGCTCAAACTCACAACTCCAAGATCAAGAGTTGCATACTCTACTGACAGAGCCGGCCAGGTGCCCCAGGCAATGGCTGTATTTCCATCACTAGAGTTTTCATGTCTTTTTTGTTGCTGCCATGATTTCTCTTCCTGTTTGTTACTTCAATGCTGAGAGGCAAACCCTTCGCCCACACGCAGCAAGGCCCGCCACACGGGGCCATCCTGTCATGGTGGGGAGCGCAGGACGGATACACCCCAAACTCAAGGTAGCAGGTGCCTTGAGGCTGGGGGAGAGGATGCAGTCACAGGGGGACACTCTGGGGGCTTCGCCTCTTAGTAATATTTGTTTTATTTTCCTTACACTTGGCGATAGGGTCGTGAGCATCTGTATTATTCTTTTTTTTTTTTTTTTAATGTTTTTTATTTATTTCTAGGAGAGAGGAAGACAGCGTGAACAGGGGAGGGTCAGAGAGAGAGGGAGTCACAGACTGAAACAGGCTCCAGGCTCCGAGCTGGCAGTCAGCACAGAGCCCGACGCGGGGCTCGAACCCACGAACCGTGAGATCATGACCTAAGTGAAAGTCGGACGCTTAACCGACTAAGCCACCCAGGCGCCCCGAGCATCTGTATTATTCTTTATGCCTTTCTGTAGACCACATTTCATAAAATGTGAAAAAGATTTTTCCTTTGTGACAAGATTAATACAGAAAAAAAGTCAACATCTGAATATTACAAATGCTGCATAGAGCAAAATTGCCTGACCACGTGCAGACACCACCATCTCCCTAACAGCGCCGAGCACCCTACTTCCCCACCCCCAACAGAGCCCTGAGGCCAAAAACCTCCCCATCACCAGGAGCATCCCCCCAAAACATCCCATCACCAGGAGCATCCCCCCAAAATGTCCCATCACCAGGAGCATCCCCCCAAAACGTCCCATCACCAGGAGCATCCCCCCAAAACCTCAGTCGGTTAAGCGTTGAACTCCTGGTTTCGGCTCAGGTCATGATCTCACGGTTCATAAATTTGAGTCCCGAGTCAGGCTCAGTGCTGACAGCGTGGAGCCTGCTTAGAATTCTCTCTCTCTCTCTCTCTCTCTCTCTCTGCCCTTCCCCTGCTCATGCTCTCCCTCTCTCTCTCTCTAAATAAATAAATAAAATAAACACTTATAAAAACGTATATATATTTCTCTGCCTTGTTCCAGCCCTGCTGGGTTCTCCGGCTCCAGACCCACGCCTCCGCAGATACCTCAGCCTCCGCGTGGCCACACCAGAGCCCACCTCCCTGGAAGCCGGCCTCTCCTGTTCGGGGCCCGCGCCACCTCCTGCCCAGCGGGACAGCGTCTGGGGCCCCTTCCAACGTCCTTCCTCGCCGGGCGGCATTGTCGCCACACGCGATGTGATCGTGACACTGACCTGTGCCAGTGGCTCCCGTGTCTGCTGACATCCCAGCTCTCCCCCACTGCTCCCCGCCCCTCACCCCTGCTCCAGCTGATCTCCCTCTAGGCTCCCTCCCTCCCTCCGTCCCTGGGCGTCTGCGCTTCCTGCTCGTGCTGTCCCGTCCCCTTGCTCTGTCAAGCTTGTTCTTCGGTTCCCACTTTTGTCTCTAACTTCATCCAGAAGTCTTCCCCCATCTCCCACTTGGAGCCAGGTGCCCCTCCCATGATGCGTGGGGTATTAATAGCGTCTTCTGTACTCAGAATAATATTAGCACTATTGATTTCATTAGCACTGTGCACAAACTCGATTAGGAAGGCAAGGGAGGGGAAAGGTGTTTCTGTGTGGGCATTGGGGCGCGTGGGGGAGAGGTGTGCGACAAGACATGTGATCTTTGTCTTCCGTGTCGTGGGGTCAGGAATCAGGAGAGGATGGTTCAAATGGAAACACCCACGAATGATCAAGTAAGCCTATTATCGAGAATGATGGCGGTAGATGCAAAAGAACTAACTCAAGAGCTTGAACTTGGAAGGGCCGGGCTAGGGGACGGTTGCTACGTAACCAATATTTACCGTACAACTGACCAAAAAGGTCAAATTAGGAAACGAAGTGAAACAGATCAAATCGGAGCCGCCGCGCTGGGGCTGGGAGGGCAGACCCTGGCCTCACCCAGCCCCGGGCTCTCACGGCACAGCTGGAAACTAGACCAAGCACAGTTGCAAGAAATGCCCAGGAAACAGGAGAGCCACCAAATGCTTTGGACGAGAAACAGCCACTTGGACAACAATCAAGTCTGTCTGTGACTCAGGACGGGACAGAACCCTGCCGCATGCAGTTTCTATAAAGAAACGAACGCAGACATTTCTTGGTGGCTTCCTGGGCTTTGGGGATCCGGGAGCAGCTGTGGTCTGTCCCCAAGTGCCTGAAACCTACAAATCGTCACTGCCCCCACATTTAAGAAGCTGTGTTTCTCGGAGTGGTTTTTCCTGGCTGCTCATGTGCCTTCCTGGGCCTCCACGGAGAGGTGACAAGGAGGTCCTGATAAAGCGCTTATGAAAAAGTGCCGTTCCCAGAGCTGTCTCCAACGACACGCGGGATTTTCCAGACATAAGTGTGGCCATTTTAAATCAAGGCAACTGCATGTTTTGGTTAGGTCCTTCCCGGGCCACATTTCTACACAGATTTTCAGCGATGTCAATGCATGATATATAATTATAGGATCTTTAAATTAGGAAGAGGCTCCAAGAAGATGCTAATGCACCGTACTGCATTTAGAAAAGCTCTCAGCCCAAATCATGTAGAACAGGGACCTATTTTACCATTTTATTTCAGAGTCACATGTGAAAGATGTCTCTTTTAAGCCTTAGAAATTTGTCTATATTTATAAAATCTGCAAAAGGGGGCAGCACAAGTGGGGTCTGCTGCAGGGATTTCTAAGAACACCTCTTTTGAGGGGTTTGCAACAAAGGAGGCTTTCTGGAGGTGTCTCCCCAGGGCTTGCCCCTGCATCTGAGAACTCTACCCCCACCACTGCCCGCAACACCGGCCCGGCCCCACCGCCCCACCGAGCAGCAGGCTCACAGAGCCAGAGGACAGTGGGGAGGGCTGTCCCGGAGGAAGGGCTCTGGAGAAAGTGCTCCAGACTCCCCGTCTCCCCACCATCCCCCGTCCTGCAGATTTGGGATTGGGACACTTGGAGACGGGGTGAGTTAGGAGGGGCGTCCAACTTGTTAGGGTCATGAAAAGAATAGCCATGGTTCAGCAGAGATGAGAAAGCTGATCTGTGGAGGGAGGGAGAGAGGAAAGGCAGATGTGCCGGGGAAGGAGAGACAGAGATCTCTGTCCAAGAGGCCAGCAGGTGGACCAGGAGACAGAGAGGCAGGACAAACAGGGACAGAGATGCAGTAGGAGAGATGACAGAAGAGACGGAGCCATGGACAGAGGAGACGAAGGGACGGAGGACTGGCCTGGGGTCTCCACGCCTCTCCCTGCCCCCAGACCTGGCTACTCTCAGGCCAGGATCCCGGGGCATCACCATTTTCTCTGAACCTGGTGGAAGGGACCCCGTCCCTCTCAGTCGGTCCCTGGGTGAGTGTGGTCCCTGTCTCCAGGCAGTGCTTGGGATTGAAGCGAGTCGGGGCTGCTGTTTTGTGTCTGTTCTGGCAATTTATTTTTATCCTTTTTTTGGGGGGGGGGTGAGGCTGGGGGGAACACTCAGTGCTTTCTTTCCTCCAGAGGGATGGGAATTAAGCATGTCAGTCAGTATAATAAAACTCGCCAAATATGTCTCTTTGTTCAGACAATGGTGTTTTTTTTTTCTTAGTCATTAAGTCAGTGCTGCCGTAGGAGTGACACTTAAGTGACTGGGTTTTTATTTTTGTCCCCGAGGTACAAAAAGTACTGCTTACTTCCTTGCCGTGTACAGTGTCCGAGAGGACTCTTTTGGGGCTTCGGAGAGCTGCGCCTGGGTGACGGGTGTAGAGCTCTGCCTTGGTCACCATCTCTGTGGCATCAAGGCCCCACAATGGCAGGATCAGAGACTGTGCCCGCCAGCTGGTAGCTCATAGTGGGTACACAGTAAATACATCTGAAAGGATGAACAAGGGACGTACACATGAGTGTTGTGGCTATAATGTGGCCACAGCAGCAGAGGGGAGGGAAGGAAGGAGGGAGGGGTGGGGGCGACGACCTGGGCTTCAGGGATGCCCTCCGTTCCCTTTCCTGCTGTGTGGCTGCTGATGACCCGCCTGGACGGGGTTAACGGGTGTGCTGGCCCTGGCACCCTGGGGCTGGGTGGGTGGGTGGGAAGGAGAGAGCAAGCTCCTGCTCTCCTCTGGTCTGGCTTCCTTGACAAAAGCGAGCTCCAGGCTCCCCGGGGAGCAGGGCTGGGCTGCCCGGCCCACAGCCCAGTGCACATGAACACACCGCTGGGCTCTGCTGACGCCATCGCCACCCAGCCCTCCACCGCTCAGTGTCCCTGCCTCAACTCTGCCAGGGTTAAGGGGTACCCGGCCTGCGCCCACCCTGGGGGGGGGCACAGAGTGATCACAGGTTCTTGGAAGATTGTCTTGTGGGTCACCACCCAGATCCAGGGGACCTGAAGTGTCACCGAGCTGCAGCTGCCCGTGGTGGGCCGGGCTGCCCGGCCAGTCCCACCGACGTCAGGGCAGAAAGGCGAGCCCTGCTCTCTGAGTGTTCCTTCACTTGTCACTGACCCGCTGCCTCATATCCCTGCAACTCCAGGCCTGGGAGTGCAGGGCAGGCGGGTACACAGGTACACGTTGCTGGAGCGGGGAAGTGCCGTCCTCTTACAGCTCGCTGGGTTCACCGAGGCCCCAGGAGGCCAACTTTCCTGCGTTCCCATCATCGTTCCCATCGGAGATTTCCTTCCCTTGTCTTCGGGAGTCCTGGGAGCCACTCATCCCCCACTGCAGGTTTTCATTCCACTGTCTCAGCCAGTGACTAGCGCTCTGTGAAGTTCAAAGCTTGTCTTGGTTATCAAGAGTCTTGAAAATTATTTACCTTTTTGTTTTTCTGCTTGAAATTTGAAAGAAGTCTTTTTTTTTTCCATCAAGTTTAGGGATTTCACCTAGATGTGCGGGCGGGCTTTTAGTTAGTGCAAGGTGACCCATCTCAGTCCATTATAAAGTCTTTCATTCATTTATGGAGTAAATATTAAGGGCTTAATATGAGCTAGACAGTATTTTTTGTTTTTTTGTTTTGTTTTTTAACATTTACTTATTTTTGGGGTGCCTGGGTGGCTTAGTCAGTTGAGCGTCCGACTTTCGCTTAGGTCATGATCTCGCCGTTCATGGGCTTGGGCCCCGCGTCGGGCTCTGTGCTGACTGCCAGCTCAGAGCCTGGAGCCTATTTCAGTCTGTATCTCCCTCTCTCTTTGACCCTCCCCTGCTCACGCTGTCTCTCTCTCTCCTAGAAAAACAACAACAACAACAACAACCATTTACTTATTTTTGAGAGAGAGAGAGAGAGACAGCGTGAGCAGGGGAGGGGCAGAGAGAGAGGGAGACACAGAATCTGAAGCAGGCTCCAGGCTCCCAACTGTCAGCGCAGAGCCCAACGTGGGGCTTGAACCCACAAACCTTGAGATCATGACCTGAGCTGAAATGGATATTTAACTGACTGAGCCACCCAGACGCCCCTGTTTTTGTTATTTTAAAGTAAGCTCTAGACCCAACATGGGGCTTGAACCCATGACCCTGAGATCAAGTGTGAGATGCTCTGAGCCAGCCAGGTGCCCCTGGACAAGGCACTGTTTGAAGTTCTGGGAAGACAGTAGTGAAGAAAACAGACAAAACTCTCTGCCCGTGTGTGTGTGTGTGTGTGTGTGTGTGTGTGAGAGAGAGAGAGAGAGAGAGAGAGAGAGAGAGAGAGAAAGAGAGAGAGGGAGACAGACAGGGTGAAAGAGGAGAGAAGGGAGGAAGGGAGAAGGAGGAAGAGAAAGAGGAAGAGAGAGAAAAAATAAACAAGCTTTAAATATTGATTCTGTTCCACTTGATTTATTAAGAAATTTCAGGAATTTTCTTGTCCCCGTATGAGTTCACACTTTCTTCTAGAAGTCTGGCACTTTCCTTAGCTTTCCTTCCTTCTCTCCATTAGTTTCCCCCACACGTCACAGAGGTTTCTCTGTCTCTCTTCTGTTTAATAATCCAGCCTCCTGTAACCTCATTAACCGCACCTTCCAGCGACAAAGCTGAGGCACCCGAGCCCCCAGGCCCCCGGCGCTGTCTCCGTCTTATCCCCCTGACAATAGGTAATCACTGTTTTCTAAAATCTTCTTTCATTTCACGTGAGAGATCTATTTCAGAGAATGGGATTATCAACAAGATTTCACTGCTTCCTCCTTTCCCTTCTGCGCTCCGGGCTCTCTCAGTGGGATCAGATTAATTTTCTTCCTCTTACATTCACACTTCTTGAAATTCATGTGTCAATCCAACAAGAGCAAGTGGATTTTTTTTAAAATCACCAAACCTTGTAGTATATATGGGTTCAAAAGGGAAGAGAAAGAAGAAAACAGAAAGAAGGGAGGGGAGGGGGGTGGAGGGGAGGAGAAGACAGTTTAGTGCTGAAATCCCGTCTCCCATGACTCCCAGCACCCGGCCCGCAAGACAGTGTGATGGCAATCGGTGGTTTTCTCAGTGGGTCGGGTCCCCTGTGCCTCTCACTCTGTGAGCGTCTCACATGTGCTTTTTTTTTTAATGTTTTATTTATTTCTGAGAGAGAGAGACAGCATGAGCAGGGGAGGGTCAGAGAGAGAGAGAAGGAGACACAGAATCTGAAACAGGCTTCAGGCTCCGAGCTGGCTGTCAACACAGAGCCTGACACGGGGCTCGAACCCATGAACCATGAGATCATGACCTGAGCCGAAGTTGGATGCTCAACCGACTGAGCCACCCAGGCGCCCCTCACATGTGCTTTTCACATCACACGACCCGTAGGACAATCCAAAGACTTCGTCTGGTGCTTGCCCAGACAAACAGCCACCTGTCCCTACTGCGAAGGACAACCAACCCGCTGAGTTGCATTTTTGATAGGTGATGCGGTGCAGGAGGGAAGTTTCTGGTAACATGAGGGACGTTCACGTGTGACTCTGACTATATGGGAGGAAGTGATTGGTGGAGAGTTTGGAAACCCATCCTCAAGCAGGACGTGACCCCGTTGACTAGACACGGCATCACATCACGCACACTGGGGTCTCAGCCCCTGCTGAAGTGAGCAGACACCCCTCCCTGGAGCCGCCAGGCGCCCCACACAATCTAGGGCTTGGTACAAACGGACAAGATGACCGATCGATTTCTCCTCCCTACAAGCTGACATCAGGACCAGCCGGGGAATCGGGCGGTTAGCCATGGGGGCTGAGGCTTCAAAGTCACACCCTGCCGTTCCCACGGGCGAGCCTTATCCCGTGTGGGAGGGGACTTCGCACATACAATTCATTAACTCAACGTCTACGGGCACCACGATGTGCCAGGCCCCGTTCTAGGTCCTGAGGACACAGAGATAATGAACAAGGTCCCTGTTCTCATAGCAATTACCCAGAGGGCTGCTCTGTGCAAGCAAGCAAGCAAAACACGAGCAAGGGGGCGCCTGGGTGGCTCAGTCGGTTAAGCATCCGACTTCGGCTCAGGTCATGATCTCACAGTTTGTGGGTTCGAGCCCTGCGTCAGGCTCTGTGCTGGCAGCTGGCTCAGAGCCTGGAGCCTGTTGCAGATTCTGTGTCTCCCTCTCTCCCTGACCCTCCTCTGTTCACATTGTCTCTCAGAAATAAATAAAACATTAAAAAAAAAAAACTTTAGAGAAAAACATGAGCAAGACTGTCAGAGAACAGCCAGCCCTAAAGTTTTGGAGCAAAGCCAGGCACTCTTTTCACAAGTAACTATTTTCTTGTTGAGAAACGGCTCTGGGCGTGCTGTTGGGTTCTGTTGTTGTTTGTAAGCTTGAGGACGAAAGAAGGGTTGGTGATGAGGTGAAGCGACCAGAAGAGTAGACGATAGAAAATATATGTCATTGATTTCCCTTCATTTCCATGAATACTCTTCCTCGGTTTGAGAATTCTCCACCTTATGGACTGACATCTCCTGGTGGTGGAAGCCACGTTAAGTGCCCAGTCTTGCTTGCAGACGGAACAGAGCAGGGGACATGAGACGCCATCAGTCAGATGCCCTCGCCTTGCAGTGACACTGAGAAGCAGGTGACAAGGAATGTTCTCTGGAGAGAACACAGCAGATCCATCCGGCTTCCGGAGTTGGCAGCTGCAGGCATTCCCATGGCAGTGTCCAGGTTCAAGTGCCACCAGGCAACAGTGGGGTGTGTGTGTGTGTGTGTGTGTGTGTGCGCGCGCGCGCATGCAGTGGGACTCATCCAAGGACTGATCCGCACAAATGACCTCCAAGCCTTGGTCTCTGCTCTCCTGGTGATTTTTGAGGTGCTCCGTATCCTTTAATAAATTCCTCTTCACCTTAAACTAGCTAGAAAAGAGCCTGTCGCTTAGAAGCAAGGGCTCTCACTGGCACAGGAAAGGAGAAGGGCAGTGATCTGACACGCGGGATCATTTCAGAGGTCAGCACTGTGCCGGGAAGAAGCTAACACAGGGTGATGTGAACGGGCGTTTCCGAAGGAAATGAAGGAAATGTAGCAGGATGTCGGTACCGGCCACACGTGGAAATGCATCGAATCGGCACGCCACGAAACGTAAATTATGGATCATTGCTCATGTGGTATCTACACATTTGCAACCGAAGGAGGGACTACGACGTGAGGTGATGTGAGAGAGAGGCAGGGGTGGGGGCTGTTTTGGGTAAGGTGGTCAGGGGAGCCTGTCTGAGGAGGTGGCATCGGAGCTGAGACGTAAAAGGTGAGAAGGAACCGCTTGTGCAAAAGTCTGGTAGGGAGGTTTCTGGGCGGAGGTAGTGAAAGCGTGAAGGATGAACTTGGACCTGGAGGGACAGGTCAGTGCATCTGAATGGAGGTTAGTGTGAGGGGGTCAAGGGTGTGATGAGCCTGGAAGGTAGGCAGAGCCCGGGTCACACCAGCCCTGCAGGCCATAGGCAGACATTTGTGTTTTGTTCTAAGGGGGGGTGGACATCCATTAGAGGATTTCAAACAGGAAGCAGCCTCCAGAATGTCCCCCACCGATCCTCCCCTCCTGGTGTTTACACCTTGGGCTATCCCCTCCACACACAATATGGCTGACCTCTGCAACTGCTAGGATGCTGCACAAATGGCAGTGTGCGGCTCTGGAGGCTGGGTCATAAAGGACATTGTGACGCTGCCTTGCTCTCTTGGATCGGTCCCTCTGCGGAAGCCAGCCGCCATGTTGTGAGGTTGCTCAAGTGGCTTTCTGGAGAGGTCGGCAAGGGGCAAGGGGGTGCACAGAAGCCTCCTGCCCGAAGCCTTGGACATGAATGTTTCAGCCCCAGCCAAGCCTTCAAATGACTGTAACTCCACTTGACCTCTTGACTACAACTTCCTGAGAGACCCTGAGCCAGAACCACCCAGCTAAACGGCTTCACATTCCTGATCCGTAAGTGGGTGAGATCATAAATGTTTGTTGTTCTAAGCCAGGGAGTTTAGGGGGTAATTTGTTACTTCTTTCCATTGTTCACAGATGGTGTCTGTTTTGCGGGGCGGGAGCCCATGCTCTAGGAGCTGTTAGGTATTTGGATCATCAGCCCTGAGTAGGAGGACTCACATGGGGGGTGGGTGGGGTCATGAGTGAGATGAGACCGAATGGTGGAAGCAGAGAGGAAAGCGGCACCCTTGGGAGGGCTGAGTCACTCGTGCTATGTAGGGGAGGGCAGCGCAAAGATCCACCACCCTGTTTTTACTATGGTCTTGGCTCTTTCTGTACCCGGGCTGTTCTCCTGGGCTCCCGAGTCTACGTGACCTCACTGTAAATGTCCCGGGGGTTGGGGTGATACGGGTGAGTTCTCGTCCTTGCTCTACCTGAAGCAATTCCGAACCTGATGCTGGAGGATCCCTTGCCTGGCCCGGGCAGAGCGCTCAGCCCAGATATCGCCTGCCTCCTCCGCCCAGACGTGGCCACTCCTCACCTCACAGCAGCCTCCCCAGCCAGGTGGCATAAGGGGTGGTGCGAAGAGAAGCCACTTCTTCCTCTCGTCCCATCAGGAGGTGCTGGGTTACAAGGATCCCAGATTCTGAACTGCGCTCCTCCTCTTTTGTTCGGGGCTGTGGCTGAGACCTTGTTTGGGTTGATTTCAAGGACACGTGAATGGGGTTTAGGGAGAGCAGGTGCCGGAATTTCACTGTAATGATTTCCTGAAAATCAGACACAGAGCATTTCTCTGCTCTGGGGCATTCATTTAAACAATATTAAATATGAAAAGTTCACACACAAACATATAAAAAGGGAAGTTGCCTTTCTCTTTTCACTGATTCTTCAGATCCTCTCCGGTGTTTCTCTAACACGAACAGTTCTGTGATGAGCATACGGTAAAACCTTGGATTGCGAGTAACTTGTTCAGCGAGCGTTCCGCAAGACGAGCAAACGTTTCTAATACATTTTACCTTGATAAATGGCGATGTCTTGCAATATGAGTAGTGCGTGATGCGGGATATCGCTTGATCATAACTCTCTCTCTCTCTCCCTCTTGCTGTGGGATTGTAGGTGATCATCCCCCTGCTTGGATGCTTGGTCTCAGGCCTTGGTGTTTGACAGAAATCCGTGATTTTTCAGGACATTGGAAGGTGCCCGCAACTGGCACTAGTGTATTTTTGTCACTTCCAAGCCCCTACGGACTGTCCTTTGCTTTTCCATCCAAGAGTGAGCTTAGGAATGCTTTGCTTCATTCTAGGTCATTGGATAGGTTCCTTGCACGAAAAGAAAAAGATTCTATGGAGCCAATAGATAGCAGTGATTCTTGTTAGTGACAGTGACAATCGTCCTACACAGTAACCCTCCTCTCCTGTCTCCCTCACTCCAGCCACAAAGGTTTTCAAAGGTAAGTGCAAGTTAACTTGTTTGTTTTTCTTTATATTCTGTATTTTCTTTATTATTCTGTATTATATTACAGAATTGTAGTCATTTTTATAGGAATATTTTGGGGTCATGGAATGAATCATCTGAGTTTCCATTATTTCTCATGCAGAAATTCGCTTTGATATACAAGTGCTTTGGATGACAAGCATGTTTCCAGAACGAATGATGCTCACAGACCAAGGTTCTACTGTACTTGCTCACATGTCCACGTGCAGTTGAGCAGGTATTTCCAAAGAAAAGATGCCTGGAAGTTTATCTGCATATTTCATATGTTGACAGGTCTCCCAGTGACCCGCCCAGAGACTCTACCAGCACATAATGACCACAGCACACAAGGGCACTCCTTTCCTTTTGCCAATCCTAGATATTTTGGGTTTGTAAATTTGCATTTCTCTGACCCCTAGCGAGCACAAGTGTCCTTTTCAACTAGCAGCCATTTGTATTCTCCTGTGACTTGCCTGTTCTTGTCCTTCGACTATTTATATGTTGGAATATAAAGCTTTAGATTCTCTACGAAAGGACTCCGTGTATTTTAGGTTGTTACGTGTGCTGTACCTGTTTTCTATACTTGATTTTTTAAAATGTTTATTTATTTCTGAGAGAGAGGGAGTATGAGCAGCAGAGGGGCAGAGAGAGAGGGAGACACAGAAATGAAAGCAGAACACCAAGAACACCAAGCTGTTAGCACGGAGCCTCATGCGGGGCTCGAACTCCTGAACTGCAAGATCATGCTCTGAGCCGAAGTTGGACGCTTAACTGAGCAAACCACCCAGGCGCCCCGCACTTGATCTTTTATCTCCCCGATGGTCTCTAGCGATACAGAAGTTTAAAATTTTGGAGGCCACGTCTGTTTTTTCCTTTAAGGTTTCTAGATTTTGTGTCTTACTTAGGAAGGCTTTCCCCACTCCAAGAGTATAAAAATCACATTTTATCCTACTGTCTTCCAGTACATTAAATTCTGTTCGATAGCTAATGCCAAATTGTCCTCCAGAAAGGTTGTGCCAATTCGCATCCCATGAGCCCGCCTCCCCACACCCTCACTAGCCCTGAGCATGCTTCAAATCTTTGCTAAGAGTGAGCCACCTGCATCTCCTTGTCTTAATTAGCATTTCTTTAATTATGAGTGAGGTCCAGGATCTTTTCATATGGATATTTGTTGTTTGTATATTTCATTTCCCAGGAGCTGCCTGATTCTATCTTGGTCCCAGGTTGTCAGCTGGGTGTTGGTCTTTATCTTATTGATAAAGGGCTCATTGTTTACAAAGGAAATGAGCTCCGTGTCCCACCCTGGTCCCCCAGTTTGTCATCTCATCTCTCTGCTGTCTGCCAGAGGCATCGGTCTCCAGCTGCCCGGTGCAGGGGAGGAGCAAGCCCTCAGGCCACCCGCCTGTCACCTGGGGCTCCCTGCACCCTACTCCCCGCACCTGGCGCACCCCTAGAGCCAGCCTCTCTCCTGCAGGCATCTTTCTCTAAGCATTTAAGGTTAGATTTTTCCCTTCGACTCGGTCTCACCTATTTGCCTTTCACTTTCCAGCATCCCTTATTCCTCGTAATTTCTGATACTACAGATATCGTTTCGCAATGTCGAGTCCTACGACAGGGACTTTCAATATCTCGGGTCATGTTTAGAGGGCTGGGTTGGACTGGGGAGGTTGTAACAAGTTCTCACGCTGCCATCTTGGTTCAATCTCTGGGTCGTTAATCCTTACATCATCACACAACTTGTTTCTCTTACGGTCTCTTGTGGTTTTAAATTTGATTTTCTCGGGGCGTCTGGGTGGCTTAGTCGGTTAAGCATCCGACTTTCGCTGAGGTCATGGTCTCGCGGTGCGTGGGTTCGAGCCCCGCGTCGGGCTCTGTGCTGACTGCCAGCTCGGAGCCTGGAGCCTGTTTCAGTCTGTGACTCCCTCTCTCTCTGACCCTCCCCTGCTCACACTGTCTCTCTCTCTCTCTTAGAAATAAATAAAACATTAAAAAAAATTTGATTTCATCTTGTGTGTCAACTATACTAAAAAATATATATATATATTTAAAAATTTCTCCCAAGTTTTCACATCTAGAATCATGTTACCTGGAAATAATAATGATCATTTTACAAAAAAGAAAAAAAGTCTTACTAAGCCACACTCATTCACACAAACTGGATGACCAGGCAGACCATTTTGAACTGGAGGGAAAAAAAAATTCAACTGTGGACCAGAGTCAGCCGGCCAGCCTGTCCCTGCGACCGATGCCCGTAAGTGCTTGTAAAGGCAGCGAGAGAACACCAGGGGGCGCTCTGCGTGGGCAGCGGCCCCGTCTCCATTCCCTATTCAAGTTTCAGGTGTGGCCGACTATTTATATGAACATCGGTGATCAGTAGGTGTAATGATAATATTCACGGGCGGGTCAGAGGCATCTCCCAGGCTTCCTTGAGGCGGGGCCCGCGGGCACGTCGGAAATGCCAGGAGCTTTCTCCTCCTCTTGTGCCCTGTCTCCCTGTTCGATGCATCCTTTCCCCTCTCTTCATTTGGTCCTTTCAAAGTCTCTAATTCTCCCCTGCATCCCGCCCTCACCCACCCCTACTCATTTCCCTGCCCTTCCCAGCGTGTTCCACGGAACATCCGCCTCACAAGGTGCTCCCAACAAAAAGGATTCAGGCGTTAAATACGCTTGAGAAAGGGTATTTTCTCTGTCCTACTGCATCAACCTCCCAGAGGTGGGTTGGTGCTTTAAAGCTTCTAGAAAGTCCTTCAGATCGACATCTCATGGCTGCCTCTGGGCTCAAGCAGCCAGCCCGCCCCGGGCCTGTAGGACCTCGTCTGTGCACCCCTCATTAGCACCCTGTGGAGCCAGTGATGGCCAGGCCCTGAGAGGTGTGTGACAGTGTGACACTGGGAATTCCCCGGAGCGAGGCCAGGGACAGCTATCTGCAGACGGAGCCTGGAGCAGGAAGTGAAATGTCTCCCCAGCTCCCGCCACCACCACCGATCCAGAAGGCAGGGTCAGCAACGCGAGCCCGGGGGGCAGGACGGCCACCCAGGCTGGGGACCAGGCACAGCTGCAGTGACCCCCATTCTGCTCCTCGAGTTCAGTCTTTGCGAACTCTTCGCTCCAGGGGCCTTACGAGGAGGTTAGTGGGGCTGCCCAGACTCGGAGGAATGTCTGAAAACCGGGGAGAATGCGGACTGCTCAAGGGCCTCGGTGGAAACCTTCCCTCCGGGGCACTGCCACGAATGTGGCTCAATTTCAATGACAGCCGGGCTCCATCTCTGCCACTCAAGCTTCAGGTGCCCGGGAGAGAACTCCCATTGGCCGGGTGGATCAAGCTAACACAGCCAGGGCCTGGGGCGGGGCTGGCCTGGCTTCCAGGAACGAGGGCCCAGCTTGCGAGTCTCCCCCCACCACCTTGACCCCCCATGAGTAACCCCGGCCCTGGCAAGGTGCGGGGCTTGCTGGGGGGAAATGAGGCCCCTGCGGAAACTGGTTAAGGAAGAGTTGTACTTACGAGGCCCGGCTTTGAGCAGGCGAAGACTAAGCATCCTCTGAGGTTAGTCCTGAGGCTCTGGGACCGGGAGAGCTTTGAGGGCCACCGCACCCTGGCCAGGCTGGCCAGTTCCACCGTCTCCTTAGGGAGAGACAGAGAGAGACAGAGCAGAAGTGGGGGAGGGGCAGAGAGAGGGGGACACAGAATCCGAAGCAGGCTCCCGGCTCTGAGCTGTCAGCACAGAGCGTGACACAGGGGCTCGAACGCATGAACGGTAAGATCATGACCTGAGCCGGAGTAGGCCGCTTAACCGACTGAGCCCCCCAGGCGCCCCCATCCTGGCACAGTTATTAACGGTATCTGCTTTCACTCTCAAAGAGCGTCCTGGTTTGGATGATGAATTTTAAGGAAACTAGGCTAGCTGAGACCTAGATGGTCATGGCAAGTGCCGGTGGGAAGAGTTGGGAAACCCCAGTTCACAGCGACCCCTCCCAACCACAGAACTCTGGCTCCGGTGCCCATCCTCCTGGGGCCAACCTCCGCTGTGCCAGGGAAGCGGCCATCACTGCCCCCCCTGGTTACTCAGACACTTTGCAAACTGGCCTTCTGAGGTTTCCATGGCTCCGGGGTTCTTTGTTTACATTCTCCCCACCCCCAACCCTCTCATATGAACTTACCAGGTCTTCTCCCTGTTTCCATCCCTTAGCCCGTCTCTCAGAGGCCGTTGTCCCAACGCACCTAGGTGAGGGCAGCTGTACTCTGTTTTCCCTGGCAGTGGGTACCAAAGCGTGGGGCTTTTGAAACTTCGTGTCCAAATTCGCAGATGTGTCCTGGGAGCAGAGGCCTTGGGCTCTCCACTCAGACTGGGACGTCCTGGAGAGGGTGCAGATGGAAAGAATGGCTTCAGGGGCCATTCAGATGGGCACTGGGGTGTCAGAATTGAGTCAGACACCGTCCTCGCCTCAAGCGGCTCATAGACCAGAGGGAGGCCAGACTCTGCAACAAAATCAGCCCTCGAGGTACTAAAGTAAAGCGGTGGGACACAGGAACCAAAGAGAAAGTGTATCGGTCAGCTCTCATCACAGCAATGCTGTGTAACAAATGGCCCCATCATTCAATGGTTTACATTATAAGCATGTACTTCTGACTCTTCTGTCTATAGATTGACTGGGGCAGCACTGCCAGTTTTAGCTGGGCCTAGCTGGATTGGCTCCTGGGCAGGGGTTTGGTTGAGGTCTGTTTCAGAACCAGTGGGCTCTGCAGGGGGAAACTGTGCTCATAGCAGTGACGGAAGCCCAAGTGGGCATGCTCTGCCACCAAGCCTGTGTTGCGGCTGGGTTCCAGGTCTGGTCTTCAAATATCTCATTGGCCAAAGGGGCTGGAGATGTACTGAAGAGACAAAAATTAAGTCCTCCATTAAAAGCAACCTCGGGCTGCACGTATCTCCCAGTTCCAGGAAAAGCCTCAGACTGTTCAAGGCTAAAGCCATCCTCGGACGGCCCTCAGATCAGCTAATCAAAAAACATTCCTATGGTCTGAGTCAAGGCTGGGAACTGCAGATACAAACTAGCCAATTTCTCACCGCTTGCCTGAACCCCGCGTGGGCCGTTTGAACTCACCTCATAATTGGTCATTTTCAAATGACTCTCAAGAGTCATGACTGGGTCCCACCAAAAGGAGTGAACACCTCACAGATACTGAATGGTCGAAGCTGTAATTGTAATTGGTGCTTATGTGATGATGCTACATGTACTGTAACACCCCCATCCCTTACTCCTTAAAAACCCTGTTCGCTATTGTTCTTCACTTCATCTTGCTGCCACGACACCGGTAGGCGGATGAGCCCCTGCTCGAGCTCGTAATAAAGACCCTTTTGGACTTGAATCGGTGCCGGCTCCTTGGAGGTCTCTGGGGACTCACGAATCGGGCACAACAGTACCTGTTCCCACAGTGGGAGAGGAGGGAAGTATTTGCCAAATAGTAATTGAAACATCACAGAAGGGCTTCACAGAGGAGGTGTCATTTGACCTAGGCCTTGAAGAAGCTGGATTTCTCCAAGACCTAGGCAGATAGGATAGGCACCGGTGTTAAAGGGATGAAAGGTACAGAGTGAGGGTAGCGATGGGAAGCATGGTCACGGACGTTCCCTGGGCTACAAGCCTGTCTTGTCCTTTCTCTAAACACAATATTCCACACCCCTCTCCCCATCCCCACCCCCAGTCACTTCCCTTATTTTCAAAATCTAAAACTTCAACTGCGTATCACCACCTACAAGTTCAAGACTCGGTTCTCAGCAAGGAGTCATCTTGGATAGAGCAGTGCTCGACCCAGCACTGGGGATTTGTGCCAGCTTCACCGCGCATCACTCAGCTGATTTTAGAGTCCACCTACCCCCGTTCTGGAGTTCAGGTCTGCAGCCGCAGCCCAGAGGCTGGCAACCACATGACCCTCTCGGGGAATAGATTCCTTGAAGGCAAGGTCAAGGGGTCAGGAGGAGCTCCAAACTAAAGAACTCGGGAACCGAGGACTGGGGAGCTCATTTGGAAAGGACCGGCCATGAGCAGAAGAGCCATATGCTCCCACGGAATTGAGCCAAACAATGGTGGGAAGGATGGACAGGATACAAAGAGCACAGAACTCCACAATGTAAAAATAAGAACTCACAGCTTCTGGGAGGGGAAGGAGATAGGAAGTGGGTGAGCTCATTTCCTCATCCTAAATCACGGGCTGTCGAGAGATGCCATCTACAGTGGAAACACGTTTAAAGAATGAATCCAGCCTCTTGGAATTTTTTCTTTCCTTTTAGGGAAATAATTTAGAAACGTAAGAAGCACAGTTATTTGCTGTTCGGCAATTTCTTTAGTTACATCTAGGCTTCCTTTTGTTCCGTTAAATTTAAGTACTTTCCCCCCACAAAGAGCATGTGTTACTGCACGCGCCTTTTTCGGGAATGCTTTCCAGCCATCCCCCTGTCCTTCTCTCTGAAGATGGATGGAGATGTGGCCTCCGAGGATTCTGGGGGCGCTGGCTTTCCACCTGAGCCTTTTCTGTTAGTGCTCTTGAGTGTTACACTAAAAAGAATACATTTCTGGAAAAGAGAAGTGAGGTAGGGGGTGGCTCCCGAGCCCCTGCCCCGCGCCCCCTCCCCGCACCTCCCCTGCCCCCTTCCCCCTCCCCGGCCCACCCTCCACTGCGGTGAGGGCTCGCAAGTTGTCTCATTGGTGGCCGGGTGGAGCGGGGCCCGGCCCCCAGCTGCGAGGTCACCGCGGGAGGGCGAGGCGAGCGGTTTCCGGAGCTCCGCTTGCACAATCGAGCCTCAGGAGCCGCTGCTGCGGCCAGTGGGAGGCGCCCGGCCTGGGGGCGCGGAGCGTGTGCTCCACCTTGAGCCCGGGGGGGCTGCCGGCGCCTCTGCAAACCCAGAATGTCACCCCTGCCCAGCCTTACGTTCAGGTGGCCGCCAGGGACACGTGGCGGGCAGTGTCTGGCGTCGGCCGTTGAGTGGGCACTGGACACACTTCTCAGTGCACACTGCCATCAGAGGGTCCGGTTGGAACCAGCGTGGCGCCCACCCGGTCCAGAGGCTAAATTTAAGAGGGTTAAGTGGCTCAATCCAGCTGTTTCTGGGTCCTAGCAGCCACTCTTATGGTCTCAGCTCCATCTAGCGTCCACACTGGGACATGGCCCCTTATCCTAATTTCCATACTTGCCAAGGTATTCATCAGGCCATTAAGACGTAAATAAGATCGAGTTAAACCATTCCTCTCTGTGCTAGGATTTCATATTTGAAAGCAAACGTTGTACAAGTTCAGTGCTACTAACGGTTTGTGCCTCCTGCCTTTGAAAGGATAGCATATTCACACAACAAATAATACTTATAAAAATCGACATTTATTCAATGTTTGTCAGGTGCTGGGCACAATTCTAGGTCCTTTGTGTGAGTTCATCTTACCCTCTACGGTGCTATTCAGTGGGGGGCGGGTGCTTATTGTCCCATTTTATAGATAGGAATGCTGAGGCACCCAGATAAAAAGGAAAATTCGTTACTCTGTGGATTTCTGAGGGCAGGTAGAGGCCGTCTTCCAGGGCTGGAGATGAGGAGGCAGCCTGGCTGCGAGGCTGGGGAGAGAATGGGGGCTGAGACGGCCCCGGGGCTCAGGCTGGGTCTGAGAGGGGAAGGGAGAGGGGTGCGCAGGAAGGCCCGCATCCAGCTTTAGTGTCAGGGTGCAGGCTGTGGTCTTGGAGGGAGCCTACGGGAGTTTGAGAATATTTCCTGAGCACCCGCTACGTGCCAGGCATGGAGACGTGGGCTTCCGTGCGCAGGTGTGGCCCCAACCTGGAGTCCGGAGTCCCGTGGGGAAGGCGGCCGTCCAAGGCGGATGAGGGGTGCTCGCTGGTGCACACACACCCACGAAGGGTGAGGGCAGCTGGGGCATGGGGTGGGTGCAGGCGAACCTGAGCGAACAGGTGGGGGGTGGGGGGCTGTGTGTGGGGGTCATCTGCTCGGAGGCCTGGACAGGTGGCCTGGGGACCGCTGATCCGAGGAAGATAAGATGGCCAAGGAAGAGGATGCACGGAGGAAACGGACATGTGACCCGAGGGAACAAGAAGGGGGTTCGCTGGAACCAAAGAGCGGGTTTGGCGGGGAAGCGAGTGGCCACAGGGCCCAAAGGTCAGGAGGAGAGGGACTGGACAGGCCAGAGGGGCCGGGACGGGGTGCTGGGCCGAGGGCTTTGCCGCCGGGGCCGTGGGTGGGAAGAGAAGGGTATGAATGGGAGGGAGAGCAGTCAGGGTGGTGGGCGAGGGGAAGGCGGGAGGGGGGGGCTGAGGGGGGGAGGGGCTGTTCCTTCTGTTTGCTGTTAGCGGCGCATGTACAGGCTGATGGGAAAGGAGGGCATGAGAGGGATGGGGTCTGGGGCGGCCCCAGAAAGAAAGGATCAGTCACCATGCGGCAAGCGAGAACTACGTAAAGGTAGGGGGGCCATGCCGGGAGGGACAGAGATTTGGGGTAGTTTGGGCGAGGGGGAGGGAAGGACGGCGGGTGGGACGCTGAGGGAGCGGCCCCCAGGGGCCTGAGTGTCTGGGCCTCTGGAGAGAGCGGTGGGAGCCCCCCCCAGGAGGGGATCGGCTCAGGGGAGGGAGTGGGGTTGCTGGCTTTCTCCTGTGGGGCTCCCAGCAGGGAAAGGCCGAGGGTCAGAGCGGGAGGAGGCCTGTGACTGTGTCATGGAGGCCACTGGCCAGGGAAGGGAGGAGAGGCCGGGGAGGCTAAGGGACAAGGGAGAGAATTGTCAGTGGGGTCAAAGGACAGGGCGTGTGTGGACCCGAGGAGACATGGTGGCCCAGGAACAGGATTTCTGAGTAAGCCTTCAGAACAGTCACCTTTGTGACCAGCCCTGGGCGTGGCTGAGGAGATGGGTCTGAAGGAGGCAATGGCCGGGGTAGGCGGAATGGGTGGGTTGGGGCGGGGGTGGGGTGGGGGGGAGGAGTGGCCTGGGAACCTGCTGGAATATGGAGTGGACAGGGCTGGGCAGAGAACAGAGCCAAAGCTCTTGGTGAGGAGGGAACTGCTGGGGGCAGGGGGGGTGCGGTGCAGACATGAGAGCAGAGCGCTGGGGGAAGGAGCACCACTGACCTGGGCCTCCAGAGGGGAGGGGTGTCAGGTGAGGGCCGGAGCAGCGGTCTGGAAGGGGCGCTGCCAGGCCACCCTCTGCCCATGGTACCCGCGGCTTTGGAGGAACCACGTGCCCGACTTCCTTCTCCACACTCCCGGGCGCAGGTGCAACAGCGCGTGTGTTAGGAGTGCTTGACAAGCGGGCCGGTGCAGGGCCTGCCGAGCCAAGGACCCGGGAGCCCGGTGGCCGGCCGAGCTGCACAGGAGACAGCGCCTTCCCCAAGTTCACGTCGCCCGACGCTGAAGGAAAACACCAAGCGCAGGTACCACCTTATTGTGCTGCTTTTAATTACGAAAGATGTAAAACGACGTATTATAAAACTTGGAAGCTACTTTATACAAATTCCAATCTTTAAATATTGTTTAACAAGGGACCTGGGAGTAAGGACACTGGCAGGAAGTCTGATTAGTTGCTGTGAGGGCTCCTTTGCCAAGCAACGGCACCGTCTGCACGGCAGAGCCAGCCGGAGGCGGAGCCGGAAAGGGCTTCGAATGTGTGAAGGGCTGGCACGCAAGGCTTCAGCTCGGCTAATATACAGTAGACTTGGGAGACGTGAGATCGGACAAAGGAGAATTCATGTTGGTCTCGCCGTGATCAAAAACTGTTTCTCCTAACACCGTGTGTCCTAGAAACCAGAACCGTAATGGAAAGAAAAAAAAATGGAACACAGATAGGTTTTTAGCTCTACACTGTTTAACTGCTAATAAATGAGAAGAGTACAGCCATCGGTTTCCTGTAACGAGACTAAATATTGGAAGATAGTTCATTCTGACGTACGCAGCCACTTCAGACGCCGAGGGCCTCGCCTGGCTTGTTGCAAAGGCAGCGATGAGTGCGGGCGCGCGGAAGGTCAGAGCAACACCTGTCCGTGGGTGTCCTTGATGCTCGCTAAGCAAGTGAGTTGTAGAATGCCCAAAACCTTTTCATGGGAAAAGGCTGGGCTGGTGGACCGAAGGACAAATTTAGTTCAGTGCTAACCCTTACTGTCATCATTATGCTCCTCAGACTAGTCACTTTTGCCGGGAGCCTCTGTCTGCACCAGTCACAGGGAGAGTGCCCCAGGGACGGCAGACTGGCACCAAGGGGGTCCCGGGCACCCCGCTATAAGGCAGGACTGCCATGCAGACAGAGGGCTGGGGCCCCCAGCCCCACAGGTAAGGCACTATGCCAAGAGTGGGTGATGCTGGTACCTAAAAAAAACCCAAAATCTAAAAACCAAACTCCTAACATGGGTACTGATCCCCAATCCCCATCTGAGAGGCCAGGTCAGATTTCGGGGGGCCTGTGGCACAGGGAAGGCAGCATGGAGCCGGCT
Source organism: Proteles cristata cristata (assembly GCA_017311185.1). Classification (NCBI taxonomy): domain Eukaryota; kingdom Metazoa; phylum Chordata; class Mammalia; order Carnivora; family Hyaenidae; genus Proteles; species Proteles cristata. Next base: position 625,970 of record JAESUZ010005394.1, read on the forward strand.
TCTCCGGCACGCTGGGGACTGTGGAGCATCACAGGGAAAGGGCTCGTGCTTTCACAAAGAGTCACCCACCTCCTGAGACCCTGGGGATCCCAATTTGACTGGGAAGGGGGCCTGGAGCTCGTGCAGGGACCCTGGTGCACTACCTAATTCAACAGCAGGATTCGGCGCTAACGTGAAGCAGGGGACTCGGGCCCCACAGAGGCAGCTGTGCCATCGGGTTATTTGAAAGACAGCAGGTGAGGCGATCCTTCTAGAAACAGAAACGGGATGAGGTCTCCAGAGGTTAACAGCCCAGGATCCCATTTCAGACGCCTCTCGTCGTGGGGCGGCCGTGCTGCCGCAGGTGGGAGCAGTGGGCGATCGTCATCGACTCTGCGGGCGTCTCCTGGAAGGCGTGGCTGTCCCGGCAAACGCTCCAGCGTCTTTCATCTCCCCTCCCTGCCCCTCCTGCCATGCCCACGTTCTGCCCCATTGCCCAGGCCTGTCCCCAGAGGTGCTCTTCAAGCCCACCTGTCAGGTGGATGGCCAGGGGCTGGGTCTGGAGGCCGGCAGTGGCGGAAACCCACTAACGCTACTTTATGCTAAGGTACTAACGACTAATGATGCCGGGCTCCCCGAGGTCCCGGTGCGTGGGAAGCCCCGGTTCCGGTGGCGCTCAGGAGACGGGCTCGGCCCACCTGCTGCGGTGCACACCCTCGAGGAGACTGGGGCGCCCGGTCTCATCGTGGATTTGGTCACCTAGTGTTAAAAGCATATTAAAGTGCACGCTGCACAGGCACAAGTGTTCCCAAAAAAGCTAAAGCTCTGAGGTTTTGCAGGGAAGGGGGACACGCGGGAGATTAGACTGCCTCGCGGCGAGGCAGATTCATTCATTCCTCCGATCGGTCGTTTGTGCATTCAATGCGCAGTTACGCAGCACCTACGGAGTGCTGGCCCTTGTTAGGAACTAGGGGTCTCATAATGAATAAGGCACGGTCCCCACGCTCGGGGCGCTTACGGCCTAGCGGGGCTACATTCACACTCCCTCGGCACACAGAACCCCCCCACCCCCCCATCCCCGCTGCTCATACCTCCAGCCGCTCCCTCCCGCAGAGGGGAAGGCCGGCGCCTGTCTGGAGCTCGTCTGGAAGACATTGCATGTCTCGCCCTCCTCGCTTTCCACCTCAGCCGTCAAGAGGAAGCACCTTCCTCTTTTCGGGCTCGTCCATTACCAGGGGATTTTTGTTTGTTTTCAGTGACTGAATAAAATAGTCCTCCCTTTCCCCCCTCGTCCACAGGAGAAGGTGTCCCGAAGCAGCAGAAAGGAGATTACATACTTGGAGAAGACAAATGAGCATTCAGTTTGTGAAACTCGGGTCTGTGCTTGAAATCCTGGGAAGAATTCTTCATATTGGAATTAAGGCATCTCCGAGATCACGGCCGTCCGCCGTGTCCCGGGACCGGCCGCCACCGGCTGGCAGGTGCTTGGCCGGAAGGCGAGGGCGGGGGTGGCATCGCGGCGCTGTGGCGCCGTCGCTCGCAGCTGAGCCAGCTCCTGAAGGCCCTTGGCCCCTAGCCGCCACCGCTCCGGGCCGTTCTTCAGTGTCGACTGACATCAGTGGTTCTGGGCACAGCACCAGGCGACCGCCACCCCGGTCACAGGGTTCTTTTCTACTTGTACATGTGGACCGACTAGAGGGCAGAGAAGGAGAGGCGCTGGTCATGGTCATGACCGAGTCGTTGGAGGCGCCAGGGCGCAGGCCTGCAGAGCATAACCCTCGCCGCAGGCCTGAGAGGCCGTGCACGGCTCTCTGGTCTAGAACAAGCCACTGCGTAGGAGACGCAAAGCCAGAAGTCACAAAACTGGCTCCTTCCGTGTCAGAAGCCCGAGATAACTCAAGCCCGGTGGGGGGAGGGGGGTAGCTGGCTCCATTCTGTGCCGTCCTATTTCGGCTCCTTCAGAGAGAAATTCTCCTGGTCCTGGTCTGTTCCGTTCACAGTCGGTCAGCCCGAAACGTCTCCTCAACAGAGGGGTCGAGCAGGCCCATGCTGGAGTCACTTAACATGTTGAGTCCGTCCAGGCTCAGGGGTTCAATCTGGAGCTCTTCTTCCAGAGGAAACGGAGTGTCCGTGTGCAGGCGGAGGTCGGGGGTGCCCGCCAGCGCACTGCTGGGGTCCTTGAACAGGCTGGCACTTGAGTCCTCTGGACGGAGCAGCAAGGGGGGAGACAGCGCGGGTTAAGAGGACGCACAGCGGGCGACACCCCTCAAAGGCCACCCCTGTCGTCTTCCCCACCGAGACACTGACCTCCTGTGTCCCCCCCACTCCCCGGTACCCGGGCGGCTCTGGAAACTACATTCTTTCCGTCAGTTCCATGAACCCCCCCACCCCCATTTTTGCAGGCTTCCTCCCTCTGAACAGTTGCCCATCACTTCAAACTAAGTAGTTCGGAAAAGGCCTGGAGGACCAGGCCCTTTCCCCACTGGCTCGCGGTCTCTGGGGCTGGGCACCTGCATTTCAGAAAGGCAGTGTTGCCTGGAGACTTTAATGTTTGGCGTCACCTGATGTCGTGTGCACCAGCTCACGAGGGTATGTGGAAAGGCACAGCAGAATGAACACGGTCAAGAGGCTGAGGGCTGGCCCCCACTCACCTGTCAGGATGGGGTTGGGGAAATTCCCGCAGTTGGAATACAGGTTTGGTCTCAAGTGAAACGCGTCCTGTGGTTCTCGCGGACCCTGTTCCTCCAGGGGCACCTGTAAGCGTCCGAGGTCACACTGTAAGGAAAGACCGCTGCCTCCAAGGAGTGAGTCATGCAAGGGGCTCCCAGAGCAAAACCAGACAGGAAAGCGGTCTTCGGGCTCCTTCTCTCTAGGATCCTACACAGGACATTCCTCTCAGACAGGCAGGTGCGGGGGTGGAGGCGGGGGTCCCCGAGGCCCACAGTGTGGGTAACTCGTCCCCATTCACAAAGGGCCGGGTCCACGAAGGCATTATGAGCCACGGACAGTCACGCTCTCCGTGGCACCTCAGGTCCCACACCCTCCCCCCCCAGCCACACCAAGGCCTTTGGACACACCGCCTGCAGGAGCCCTTCAAGGTCCCATTTATAACCAAGGAAGTGATGTGACCCATGGACTCTTTCCCCCTTTGGTTTCTAGAAAAATGAGGAGGTGATGCCCCTTCCTTCTCAGAGGACGGAACCTCAGGCAGGTGCCTCTCCATGAGAAAGGCTCCATGAGGAATGGCTAGACCTGGAGACTGTCAGGTGCCTTTCCAGAAATTAATATTCCAAACCAGTTTTTTCAATCTTTCAAAAGTAGGCATTTCTATCATTTTTCAGGGAGACTCTCTGACTCATCTACACCAAACTGGCTTCTTCAGAATCAGAAAACGAGGAGGCAGGGACTATTTATTGGTTTATGCCATGAGCCTTCGTGGCCAAATCGGGGAAACATCTGTTGTGTGTTTTACTGTGTAATTATTATTAAGACCTGTAGGGGGCGCCTGGGTGGCTATGTTGGTTAAGCATCGGACTCCTGATTTGGGCTCAGATGGTGATGTCAGGGTTTGTTGAGATAGAGCCCTGCGTCAGGCTCTGCATGACAGCAGGGAGAATGCTTGGGATTCTTCCTTTCCTTTTCTGCCCCTCCCCTACTTGCGTGCAGGCGCGCGCTCTAATCAAAAACATAAAAATCTTTTTTTAAAAAAAAGATCTGTTGGGGCGCCTGGGTGGCTTAGTCAGTTAAGCGTCCGACTTTCGCTCAGGTCATGATCTCGCGGTTCGTGGGTTCAAGCCCCGCGACAGGCTCTGTGCTGACTGCTAGCTCAGAGCCTGGAGCCTGTTTCAGTCTGTGACTCCCTCTCTCTCTGACCCTCCCCTGCTCACGCTGTCTTTCTCTCTCTCTCCTAGAAATAAATAAAACATTAAAAAAAAAAAAAAAGATCTGTAAAATGCTCAAACGCCTTCTCTCCTTAATCCATCCTAGAGCCTAATCCATACTTAATAAACATGATAAAATCTAGAGATATTTTAAGTGATCCTTAGGGAGAACCTAAAAAGCACAAGGAAGTGGTTGAATAAAAATATATAGGGGGGGCACTTGGGGGGCTCAGTTGGTTGAGTGTCTGACTCTTGATTTCGGCTCAGGTCATGATCTTATAGTTCATGGGATTGAACCCCATGTCGGGCTCTGTGCTGACAGCATGGAGCCTGCTTGGGATTCTCTCTCTCCCTCTCTCTTTCTTCCCCTCCCCACACTTGCACACACATGTAAGCACCTTCCCTCTCTCTCTCAAAAATAAACAAACATTTTAAAAGAAGAAGAAGAAGAGGGGCGCCTGGGTGGCTCAGTCAGTTAGGCCTCTGACTCCTGGTTTCAGCTCAGGTCATGACCTCACAACTCGTGGGTTCGAGCCCCTCACTGGGCTCTGCCCTGACAGCATGGAGCCTGCTTGGGATTCCGTCTCCCTCTCTTTCTCTCTGTTCCTCCTCCACTCATGCTCTCTTTCAAAAAACAAATCTTTTCTTAAATTTAAAAAAGAAAAACGAGAAAAAAAGATCTTAGGGAAGGGCATCTGGTCCCGCCTGGGCCAGACTCTCCAGGCCGAGCCCCTCCTGGTCTCAGTCTCCCCAGCAGGACAGATCAGTGGGCCTCGGTGGTCCCTTCGGCCATGAGCCATGCTACAAGTGTGTGACTAGACTGTTCTCAGACATCTTCTACCCCTTGCTCCGACAGTTCTGCAGAGGCCTGCACCTACACAAGGCAGCCGGCCCCAGCATGTGAGGGCTAGGGGAGATTCCAGGCCCCCCGGGCCCCTGAACACATCTGAACCCAGGGCAGTGGAGCACCTAGTCCATGACGCCAGGGACTCCCCAGGGAAATGGCCCAGATGGCTCAGTCTACACCCTGAACAGCCTACATGCTGTGGTTCCTGGTCGGAGGAAGAGCCCGGCTGGGCCATCACTCACCTGTTGAGGAAAGGCCGGGCCTGGCCTCATGGACTGCTGGTCAAAGCTCACATCGGGGAAGAAGCTGGTCACAGGTGAACCCTTATTGGAATAAGGAAGGGACCGTTTAGCTTGGAGCTTGGGGCAAATTAGGAGTTCCCTCCCGACCAGTGCCCAGGACCCACCTGGGCGGTAAGGAGCTGGAAGCCGGAGGGAGGCAGGGAGGGGGCCACCTGGGGCTGCTGAGCGGGTGGCTCCTGGGCGCGGGGCTGATGCAGGAGGGGCTGGGGGAGCTCCTGGGGGGTGGGGTAAGGGGGCGGCGGGGACACCTGGCTTTGAGCTTCCGTGGGCAGGAAGGAGAGCGGGCTTCGATCTGAGGACACCATCTGTAAAACAAAGCCACTAATTAGCTTTGGTGGCATTTCTGGTGGAAAATCCTTTCAGACTAAGAGCCGTCAAAGGTCTTCTTCCCCTGGGTGCTCTGTGCTAGGCCCCACTTCTGCACCTTCTATGTGACCTTAAGCCTCACTCCCCCACGAAACAGCTCCCATTCAACGACAATTTCTATTGTCTTAAAACACAACTCAACACAACACAACACAACACAACAGAACTAAATACCCACCAATTGACCCAGTGTCCTCAGTGAAAATCATGTTTGTTTTTTTAAAGCCATAACTTCTGGTTTAAGATGGAAAATGGAAAAAAACAAAAAAAAAGAACTCAGCCCTGCTATCTCCCCAAACTCTACTAAAACACTAGAACAACATTACACAACAGGAAACATTAATGATTTAACACTTTAAAAAGAAATAACACAAATGATAATAAACAACACAAGGACAAAGAGGGAAGAAAGTGGCGGTGAAACGTGGACAATGAAGAGGGACGGGCTGGCAGGAACCAGCCTCGCAGAGCTGGGAAGACCAGAGCGGGGCTGGCAGAGGGCACAAGCCAGGAGGCAGGCGGGCTTCTGTCACAGGGTCCCCACGGCCGGCTGTGGGACAACAGCAAGCAGGGGTAAAGATCCAGAAGGCCCCCATGGGTTTGCGTGAGGCGAGGTTAGGCTTAGCCCTTGCCTGTGGGCAGACTGCGGGGGGCGGCGCTCTGGAGAGAGCCCAGCTAAGGGACCTGCAAGGCACAGCAGAGCCAGGAGGTGAGGTCCTCTGCTCAAAACACAGGGTTCAAGAGAGCTCACTACTGAATCTTGAAGTTTCCCCCTCTCTTCCCCAGCTTGGGTCTCAGCAGACTGGACGCTAGGTGTATGCCAGTGTCCTCTGGGGATCTGACCAGCCAGAGACACCATCCTGAAACTTACACGACACCATCCTGAAACTTACACGACACCAGGGACCCCCCCCCCAACAGAAATGGCCAAGCTAGGTCAGTCTACAGTGAAGACCATACTCAACAAGCTCACCTGTCTGTCTACACAGGGCTTCCAATCGGTATTTTCGTGTCCTGTTCTTAAAGACGAGCAGAGGGGGGCCTGGGGGGGCTCAGTTGGTTAAGCATCCAGCTGCAGCCCAGGTCATGATCTCACAGTCTGTGAGTTCCAGCTCTGCATCAGACTCTATGCTGACAGTGGGGGGCCTGCTTAAGATTCTCTCTCTCCCTCCCTCCCTCTCTCCACCTCAAACATAAATAAGTAGACAAAAAAAAAAAGATGAGCAGAGGGCCAAGAATCACCAGACTGTGATCAGAGGAAACCATCCGAATGGAAATCAGAGACCAAGGCAGACATACAAAGAAAAGAAACTTGGAGAAATCTATGCAGAAGAAGTAGTCATGAAAAACAAAATTACCATTATATTGTTTTGGCTATAAAAAAATCTTTATCTATTAAATATGTGTAATAAACATGTGCAATACATATCTCTAGATACATGTTTTTCAACATAGGGATGTGGGTGAAACAAGATTACAAAAACATTGGGTGACTGTTGAGGCTGAATGAAGAGAATAAAAGGATTCATTACACTGTATTCTCTACTTTTACGCAACTTAGAAAATTTCTGTTACAAAAAAATAAAAGAAACTGGAATGAAAATTACCACTGAAAACCTCAGAGGGATGAAAAAATGCTCTTGCACTCATGGGATGAGTATGAGGCAGTAACGAGGAACAGTCGGAGAACAGAAAAGAATTTTTGGCAATTTGAAAGTACGGGAGCAGGGGCTCCTGGGGGGGCTGGTCGGTGAAGCATCCGGCTCCTGATTTTTTTTTTTTAATGTTTTATTTATTTCTAAGAGAGAGACAGCATGAGCAGGGGAGGGTCAGAGAGAGAGGGAGTCACAGACTGAAACAGGCTCAGGCTCCAGGCTGGCTGAGTCAGCACAGAGCCCGACGCGGGGCTCGAACCCACGAACCGCGAGATCATGACCTAAGTGAAAGTCGGACGCTTAACCGACTAAGCCATCCGGCTCCTGATTTTGGCTCAGGTCATGATCTCATGGTTCGTGAGTTTGAGTCCTGTGATGGATTCCGCACTGACAGTGCAGAGCCTGCTTAGACTTCTCCCCCCAACCCATCTCTGTCTTAAAACAAATAAATAAAATAAAATAACATAATCAAAGTATGAGAGCATAAATGAAAATTCGGCATAACAGCAGGAAGATAAAGAAAGCAGGGTGAAACGAGGAGGAGAGGAAAAATAGGGGCGTGAGAGGGAAAGGATGGGAGCCCAACATTCACACACAGAGTTCAGGAAAGAGAGAACAGGAGTCAAAGGGAAGAAGTCATCCAAGAAATAATTAAGGAGAATTTCCCAGGAATGAAGGATGGTTAAGAGTTTCCAGGTTGAGGAAACCCACCAATATTCTGACTCACGTCAAGCCACATGATCCAGAAGTTTTAGAACCCTGCGGGACAAAAAGAAAATCCTACAAGCCCCCAGGGGGAAAAAAGGAGATTTCGTTCAAAGTATTAAGAATCAGAAAGGCACTGGATTTCTCACTCGCAACTCTAGAAACCAAAGGCAATGAATTAATATCTTCAAAATGTTGAGAAAATTATTTCAGATTTGAATTCTGTATCTAACCAATTGTGCACTAAATGATGGGTATTCTGCCTGCCATGTTTAAGGACATGTTTAAGTCATACCAGACCCATACACTCTTGCTCAGAGAGCTACTGGTGGGCTGTGTCTCAATGTACAGAGAGGAGATCTAGCCAGACCCCAAGAGCCAGGATGTGATAAGTAATATTTACACAGAAAACTGAACTAACAAAAAAGTAAGACATTTATGAACTCCTGGGTGAAGAAAAAAACGTTCACTTTGTTTGGGGTGCCTGGGTGGCTTAGTCGGTTAAGCGTCTGACTTTCGCTTAGGTCATGATCTCGCGGTTCATGGGTTCGAGCCCCGCGTCGGGCTCTGTGCTGACTGCCAGCTCAGAGCCTGGAAACTGTTTCAGTCTGTGACTCCCTCTCTCTCTGACCCTCCCTGCTCACACTGTCTCTCTCTCTCTCTCCTAGAAATAAATAAAAATATTAAAAAAAAAACAAAAACGTTCACTTTGTTCAATTTCATAGTATACTAAAGGGTTCAGCTGGGCTCTGTTATAAACTTTTTTTTAATGTCTTATTTATTTTTGGGAGAGAAAGACAGAGCAGGAGTGGGGGAGGGTCAGAGAGAGAGGGAGACACAGAATCCGAAGCTGGCTCCAGGCTCTGAGCTGTCAGCATAGAGCCCGACATGGGGCTCGAACTCAGGAACCATGAGATCATGACCTGAGCCAAGGCTGGACGCTTAACTGACTGAGCCACCCGGGCACCCCCTGGCTGCTCTATAGAACTGTGAATGCACTAAACACCGAATATCACACTCATCAAAATTACAATACAGCACAGTGTGAATGAGGAGGGTGGGTAGGAAATGTGTGTGGGGTGCGCGGGGTTTGGGGAGAGCTACGTCCTAATTCTCCATGGCAGCATCTCATCAGATGACACCTAACGCCAGAAGTCCAAAACCAAACAAGCATCAAATAACACAGTTATACCACAGAGATCAGCTAACATGGCTGAAAGGAGCCATCTCTAGGGAGTAGGAAATATGGTTAGTCAGGGAGGGGATGACAACTGATATTTCCCAACAAGCCCTTTAGAACTATGTGACTTTTAAAACTGTGTGCATGGATAGCACTGATTTTTAAAAAACCAAAATATTAAGCAAACCAAAAATGAAAACATTCAAAACAGGGTGCTCTCTCTCTCTCCCGTCTCCTTAAAATGTAGCAAGAGAGTAAGAGTGATATTTTTTATAGCCTATAATCTTGAAAATTAAAATTAAAGGCAATCCAATGATATAAAAAGAACCACTAAAAAAACAATTATGAAATCCCTCTCCCCCTCTCAGGAAAGGGATTACTCATGGAAGAGGGAGTTGTGACTGGGTCTGTTAACTCCTTCCGGTGTGTTCCGTCAACCCTTCCTTGCTGAACTATGACTCATTTATAGTGAGGTGGGGACTCAATGATGTCACAGTGTATCTAAGGAGTGACCGCAGCTGAAAACATATTCAGCAGTGATTATGGTAAGAACTGCCCTAATTGTTTCAAATAAAAACAAAGTTAAAAAAAAAAAAGAACGAAGTCAACAAATCAAGATATGACATTTTGACACCGAAACTTTTGTAACAGGCCTATGACTTCAAACTGTGCCTCTTTCTACACAGATTTCTTGGGACCTTTTACAGAGATCTGGTCTTTTCTATATATCTGTTATTTCATGAACAATAAAAGTATTGATTTTCCAATCTGTAGGTATAATTAGGGAAGAGGTCTAATCCAGTATCAAAGCTTCAGCAAGGTATTAAGTGTCTCCCTTTGGCTTTCCTCTGTCACTTAAAATACTTACAGCATCAGTAACTGGTCATTTTCCACACCAATTTTAAAGCCCCAACCTGGGGGGGCCTGGGTGGTATAGTCGGTTAAGTGTCTGACTTCAGCTCAGGTCATGATCTCGAAGTTCATGAGTTCTAGCCCCACACCAGGCTCTGTGCTGACAGCTCAGAGCCTGGAGCCTGCTTTGGATTCTGTGTCTCCCTCTCTCTCTGCCCCTCCCCTGCTCATGCACGGTCTTTCTCTGTCTCTCAAAAAAATGAATAAACATTAAAAAAATTTTTTTTAAACAAAACAAAACCACCCCAGCCTGGTCTCCCCTAGCCATCTTAGACACGTCTGGGCTGTGTTCTCTATGCCCTACCTGGGGGTCAGTGACTGCCGGCTGTGCGTCTGGAAACGGTGATCTTCACAACAAACAAGCCATTAGGGAGCGAGCAGGGCTGAGTTATTTACACTCTGCTCGGTGTGTTCGGTGCAGAGTTGGATCTCACCTGGGCGGCAGGATAGGGGTTGGGCGGGCTGCTAGCCGACAGCTGTCTGCAGAAACCCTGATGCGCTTCGGGGCCCGGGGACAGCGTCAGGGGGCTGACCGGGGGCTGCCGCCGCCGCGCGGGGCCGCTCAGGGCCGTGGTGGAGAGAGACGGGTTGCTGAGGGAGAAGAGCCGCAGGGAGGGGTGCAGGGCTGAGGCGCTGGGGGCTGGTGTCTGTGGGTGGCTGTTGGCGGAGGACGAAAGTGCAGTCTTGCTGAGCGCGGCCTGGATGGAGGGGTTGCTCCGAGAGCTCTGGAGGCCTGCGGGACAAGTCACACGTTACTCGCCACAATCTCTCGTGTCCCCGGGATGCAGGAAAGCTCCCTCTGGTGCCCGCGCTGCGTATCCGAGGCCGGCTCTGCCCGCAGGGAGCTCCTGGGCGGCGCCCCCACTGCACTGGGGTCCGGCGTACCCATGGTGGGGGACCGAAGCACTGGGCTGCGAGCCGGCGGCGGCAGGGTGACAGTGAGCTGTGCTCCGGGAAGTGTGAGGCGGCCGCTGGGCGAGGTGAGCAAGGCCAGGGGTGTGCGTGCCCCGCCCCCACCCGGGGAAAGACTGTGCACACATTCTGTTTAGAGCCCCGGACGCGCTGTCCCAGGCACTGCCCGGACCCCGCGCTGCCTTGAGAGAGCCTCCTTTCCCTGAGTTGTGGCTCTGGGGTGCCGCCTTGACGGGGACCCGGTCTATACCCTGAACACCCCAGAGGAGCATAGGAAGGGACTCCCTTCCACGTCTCCTGCTTTCTCTTTGCTTCTCCGGCTCCCCAGAAACCTTTCATGACAGTCTACTCCAATGTAGGGAAAATGAAGTTTTTGCTGGTGCTTTGTTTTACTTGCGGGGAGGTGCAGTGAATTTTAGCATGAGCGAGAGCTTGGGAAAAGGCATTTCCATGACACAGGATGCCAAGGCCTGAGTTTCATGAGGCCAGGACTGTGCCCTGCATCCTGCCGGAGCCTTGGCATGGGACCTGGCACAGAGTGGCCTTGCTCCGTGACTTAACCATGCCACTGTGCATCTCAAATGGGAATGCCGCGTTTCAAAGATCAGCACATCATTCCGGGTTCGAGCCCTGGGTCGGGGCTTTGTGCTGACAGCCTGGAGCCTGCTTGGGATTCTCTCTCCCTTTTTCTCTGCCCTTCCCCCATGCTCTCTCTGAAAATAAATAAACTTTGAAAAAAACGGAGAGGCTGTCTCTGATAAACTACATAGCTATCCCACAGTGCAACTCTCCACAGAAAGGCCAGGGATCCGCCGGCTCAAGAAAGAATGAGAGCTAAAGATGTGAACTGGGGTTAGAAAACAAATCTACTCGTTCAGAAGCAAAGCTCAAAGTGTTAAAAATATATATATATATATTCAACTTCATATACCATGCATTTTAAGGAGTCCCTAGAAATTATATAAAAACTTGATACTGGTTCTCATAACGTGCTGCACAAAATAATGGTTTTTTGGGGAAAACAGCAGATAGTGGTAAACACAGGACTTTCAGCTGAAGCAAAGTGTCAAAGGCTGCCCTGGGGAATGCCGGCTGCCTCCAGACCCCAGAGAGCCAAGTGCCGACGCTGCTTTACTTAGGTGACCTTGGATACCCTTGTACTGACAGAATTCAGCAAGCACGCAGAAGCAGAGTGGCAGGATAATGACCTAAGTAAGCAACTAAGGGTAATCTCTGAAATCAATTCTAAAATTCTGGGGCACAATGGCTGCACTGCCACAAGCATTGGAGAATCTTCAGGCTGCCCACCCTGAAGGGGACCTCTCTCCTGCGAGCGGGGGATTCTGAACGCACAGTGGGAACCAGCAGCCCTTCCCCACTGGTGGGCCGTCACCGGGGATCCCCTCGAGAGGCGACAGTCCACACCACAGCCCTAGGGACCCTTACAGCCGGGGGCTGGAGCGCGGCCCTGGGAGTACGGGGTCAACACCCGCCTCAGACGTGGACGAGAGCATCTGCGGAGGCTCAAGTAAAGTTAGTGATGTTCTAACACGGGGATCTGAGCCGCGGGCGCCCAAACTTGAACGGTGACCCAAGTCACGTCATGGCAACATTTTTTTAATCCTTTTTTTAAAAGTTTATTCATTTATTTTGGGAGAGACAGAGAGAGAGCAGGGGAGGGGCGCAGGGAGAGGGGACAGAGGATCTGAAGTGGGCTCTGCGCTGACAGCCTACAGCCCAACGCGGCACCTGAACTCAGGAACTGTGAGATCATGAACTGAGCCAGAGTCAGACGCTCAATAGACTGAACCACCCGGGTGCCCCCCCCACCCCGATGGCAACATTTTACTAGAGCCACATCCTGCATCTTTAAGCATCTCTGAAAATTTGAACCAATAATTTTAAACTGTGGTGATTGTGAAAATCAAATATTTTCATTGTATCCCTTACAGGTTTTCTAAAATTCAAAATATTCTCTGGGGTACCTGGGTGGCTCAGCAGGCTGAGTGTCCAGCTTTGGCTCAGGTCATGATCTCATGGTTCATGAGTTCAAGGCCTGTGTCAGGCTCTCTGCTGTCAGCAGAGCCCGCTTCAGATCCTCTGTTCCCCCGTCTCTCTGCCCCTTTCCAGCTCACGCTCTCTCTCAAAAATAAACATTAAAGGGGCATCTGGGTGGTTCAGTCAGTTAAGCATCTGACTTCAGCTCTGGTCATGATTTTGTGGTTTGTGAGTTTGAGCCCCGTGTCGGGCTCTGTGCTGGCAGCTCAGAGCCTGGACCCTGCTTTGGATTCTGTCTCCCTCTTTCTCTGCCCCTCCCCCAGTTGTGCTCTGTCTCTCTCTCTCTCAAAAATAAACAAACATTAAAAAAAGTAAAATAAACATTAAAAAAACAATAGTAATGAATAAAATAAAATTCAAAGTATTCTCTTTTGAAATCCAATGGGAAATTAGAGGGATCTAGAGAGAGAGCGCCGTAATTACAAAACACTACCACATGTTGATTAAGAGCCATTAACATTGTTCAGTGAACACAGAAAGGAAAGCACACGTTTTTCTGGACTCACACCTCCTACTCTCCCAGTCCAGGGACAGCCGGGCTGGTGAAGATGGTAAAGGACGAGGTTTAGCCGAGTGCCCCAGAGCCCAGCCAATCCGGCAAAAACAGACCACCAAAGGGAAATGCCAGCTGTCCCAGCTACTGGGACAGCTACATAACTGTCTCTAACTTAGACGCAATCATTCTCATCGAACGACTCACTAACAGGCTGCCTGGCTGGGGACCACCTAGGACTGGGGCCACGAGGGCACCCACGTGGGTGCGGCTCTTACTGAGCGGAGGACACTTACCGGAAGAGCTTCTGAGGCCCAGGTGAGTCATGGCGGCTGGCAGGCTCCCCACACTGTTCCCCACGCTCATACTACCGAAGATGTGGTCATTGGTGTCCAGCGAGGCTGGCACGGGCGCGGAATAGTGGAGGTTGGTTAGATCTGGCAGTGACCCCCCGGTATTCAGGGTCCCCAGGAAGGGTGAAAGGCCTATGTTTTGACCATTATGTGGAAAAGCACTGGTAAAAAAAAAGAGAGAGAAAGAAAGATTATTTTCTAAAGTGCATTTGGCTGCTGGGGAATAGAACATACTTGTCAAATGAAGGCAGTGGGTATCAAACATCCAAGGGGGAGGGACAGAGAGAGGGAGACACAGAATCCGAAGCAGCTCCAGGCTCCGAGCTGTCAGCTCAGAGCCCGACGCGGGGCTCAAATTCCCGAACAGAGAGATCATGACCTGAGCTGAAGTTGGCCACCTAACCGACTGAGCCACCCAGGCACCACCTCGCCCAAGCGAACAAACTCTTCCATGAACTATGTTCTATGTTTTTGTCCTGACAGATGACACCTCGACAGCCCGGAAAGCCAGATTCAAATAGAGAATCCCCCAGTTCCTTGCAGTGATGCAGGGGACACACGGGAGGTGGCTGTGCTCCTTCGTCCACTGCGGCCTGGTCCACACCGCAGGCCCCCGTGGGGCTATCCCTGCCTGCAGGCCAAGCCCCGGCCACACTCCACATGCCCGCCCCTACCCTGCCCCTGAGGCAGGCAGCGTGTTCCCCAGGGGCCCCTTGGACGCCAGACTCCATGGGAGTGGGGTCTCTGAAGTGTGGGGCCCCGGGAGGGGCTGCGAGACCAGGTCTGAGGGCACCGCTCGTGGGAGCTCACAGGCAGGCAGGAGGCACAGACTGGGGGGAAGCCACCCACCGCCGTGTGCAGGGAAGCATGCGGGGCCGGGGCTCATAGGGGCGGGGAGGGCCATCAGGGGCACGTGCCTCGGCGGACACAGAGGCGGGAGCTGTCAAGGTCGCGATGGGCTGGGGAGTCAGGGCAGAGGCCAGGAAGGGGTGGGTGGCAGGTGAGGCAGGAGGGGAGTGACGTGTCCGAGGGTAAGACGATGTGCTGACGAGTCCGGACCGGGGTCTGTGAGAAGTCGGGAGTCCAGCATAAGCTGCAGAGATGCCACCTCAGAGATGCCACCGTGGTTGCCATGTGAAGGACGGCGTAGGGGAGTGGGGAGCAGGGCAGGGGGAGCCGGTGAGAAAGCTCCTGCGTGGTCCAGGTCCAGCCGTGGGCTGACGAGGAGGAGGCCGGCTGGAGGACAGCGCCGCTGGGCAGGAGCAGGGAAGGCACTGTCAACACGTCACCTCCCAGGGGCCAGCCGTGGGCGCCGGGCCTCGAGAGGCTCAGACAAAGCAGGGACGCGGCCATATCACACAAATCTGCAGTGCAGCGACAGAGCCTGGTGGCGTAAGGTGTGGAGGGGAAACCAGCAGGCTGGGGCGGGGACTCCCTGGGGGGCTCTTGGCGGAGTTCGAAGGCCCAGGAACTCAGAGCGTCTAGTTGGGAAACCATTTCAGGCAGAGTTCACAGCCTGGGCAAAGGAGGGAAGCATGAAACCACACAGCTGCCCAAGGAATTTAGATACCCCAGGAAATAGCGCAGGAAGGTCAAGTTCAGGAGAGGCGGTGGCGACAGGAGGCAGGACTAGATAGGCAGGCAGAGAGCACAGGAGGCTCAGACAGACAAGCCGCCAGCGGAAGGCTCGGTGGGGGCGGGGGCGGCGGGGGGGCCTAATCATTCCGAGGACGGTGTGGCTGAGAGACGGCGGAGGGAGAGCGCATAAGGAGCAGAGCCTGGGGTCAGCGAGGTCAGTGGCGGCCGCTGCCGGGTGGTCCCAGGCGACACTGAGAGAGCCCGTGGGGATGTGGAGACCCGGATGGAGTCTGGAGACACCTGAGGCAGTCCTCGAGAAGGACTCCGGATTTTCCGGCATGGGGACGCTGGCCTGGGGACACTGGGGTGTACGAGCAGGCTGGGGGTAAGGGGAGGTGCTCTGGGGACGATAACGAATTCTTAGACGCGGAGTTGCCACAGCGTAAGAGGACATGTACTAGGGATGCCTCCTGAGGAAGGGCGGGGCTGGGGGCCAGGCCACGGTGGGCTGAGGAGCGGACTGGCTGTAAGAAGACTCAACAGTAAATACTCTTTCAAAAGAGTGGCTAAGAATTCTGGAAATGAGAAGGACAGAAGGATGGGAGGGAGGGAAAGGGAGCTCAGGGCTAAGGAAGGGTTTTTCAGTGCAGACTCCTTAATAAGCACATTGAAACATGGACAGAAAAACCTAGTAGAAGGGCTGGGGAAGGGCCGAACGCTTAGGAGACGGAAGGGTAAGCAGGAGGGAGAGGCCTCGGAGAGGCCCGTGCCCTGAACCGGAGGAGGGCTCCGGTGTCTCTGATCCCACGAAAACAGAACGGCGAGGGGCATCAGGGGCAGGAGGGAGGCTGAGCGTTCCTTCTGGGTGGCCTCCCTTCCTGGGTACAGGTAGGGGGCTTAACTGTGGAGGCCTGGAAAGAAATGGGGAAGAAGGAAAGGTGTCCAATGTGATGGATGAGGAGGGAAGGTAATTTTGGTTGTAGAGAGACTGACGGTGGAACCTTGTCTTTCAGATGGCTGGATGCAGACCGGTCATGGGGTTAAAGGTCACGGACTAGGAAAAGGAACTCAGGAACCCAGGGCTGATCACCCTGAGAGCAGACGGGCTCTGGGGCGGAGAGAAGAGACACCCATGGGCGGTGGCTGGGGGGAGTGACGGCAGTGGGAGGAAGTGGGGAACAGGCCCCGTGGCTCAGAACGGGGACAGGGAGAATAACCGGCCGGCGTGAAGCAGGTCACTGGTGACATTCAAAGCACTCTCTCTCTGGCTGAGGGAAATACAAGTTGTAACTTTCCAAACACACTTAGTACCGGCCGCAGTCCTCTCGGGAATCTGATAGGAGGCAGGTAAGGGTATCCCTGGCTCAAAACCCTCTGCTGATTCCACTCTGACTTCAAGTCCCACGCAACACGCCAGCCTCTGTGTCCTCGAGGCACAGGCCTGCCTCAGGGTCTCTGCACTGGCTGTTCCCTCTGCCGGGAACATGCTCCCCTTCAGCTCATCCCAGGTTCCGGCCGCACAGCATCTTAGCCGAGAAAGGGCTCGCCGATCCGACCCTGTCTTCCTCCCCCGTGCGCTTACCAACACGTGACATATTTATCTGCCTGTCTCTCTGCACGGGGGCCTCAGCTCCTCGACGTGCTTTGTTCACTGCTCTAGCCCAGCACCCAGAATTAGGGGGCCAGCAAATACCTGAATGAATAAGAGTCACCGAATGGAACTCTGCCCCCAACGTAAGAGCAAGAAAACACCACTGTATCTGAGAAACAGCGCTCTTAAGCTCTGGTGGGGGCGGCGAGGTGGCCCACACGCGGCAGCCTCGTGCTGTACCGTGGGCCTCTGGGGTACCGATCACTCAGCTGTCTGAGGGGTGAGCCAGAATTGGTTCTTGAAGAAAGTCTTGGCCCTTTCCATAAAAATCTTAGCGCCCCCTCTCTGTGGGGACGGCCTGCACCTCAGGGGTGCTGGTCTTCCGTCCGGGTATGGGTCCTGCAAAGCTTTTTGACTTTTTGAAGAGAAGGTCAATCCTCAGCTCAGCTCAGTGGACTGCTAATTACACGAGTTTATGTTTAACTAGCCAAAAAAAAAGAAAGTAAAAAAAAAAAAAAAAGTCCGCACTCCAGGGACTCTGTAGGGAGTGTCTTGAATGAACTGCTGTGAAAAGCACACAGAAAGCTTCGCTGGGGAGGGAATAATGAAGGGCGGCCTGCAGTAGATTTACTCCATCCACAGACCCTGAAGCGTGTGCTCGTGCTCAGGGAGGCCATGCAAAGGTCCCGTTTTCACACCACAGTATTTTGAGACCCGGAAAGAGTTGCTGCTTCTCAGGTGATTTTGGTGCCAAGTGGTGGGACGGCACTGAGGGGCGCTGTGGGGACACTGTCTCTTGGGTCCCCTGGGGTCCGCCGGTGTGCACCCGGGACCCCATCTCATGGGCCAGTTTGAGGGGCGCCCGTTGAGGTGGGGGGTTCATTATTCCTCTCAGACCCTCGTTTGTCCACAGCCCCCATTTCCTCATGAACTTCCTGCATTAATGCTGCTACCTTACCCGTGTTTGTGGCGCTCTCAAACCTTTTAGGGGTAAAGCTGTACGCTTCAAAATACACTAACGAATTAGTGGTTTCAAAAACACAAATTATTCCTATGCATTCATCTTCCGCTTAATTTTTTAAATTGGGGTAAAACGCACCTCACGTGAAATTTATCCCTCATAAACGTACGTTTCAGTGGCACAAAGTGCATTCAGAGACACTCTCTCAACCACCTTCTGTGCAAGGAGGCCGCCAGGCTGACGGAGGCTGTCCCCCTCCCTGGCCACTGTCCCCGACTCCACAGGCCTCCGCTCCTGCGTCTACAGCGGAGCCGGGTGCTTACCAACACGTGCCGGTCACTCCCGAGCGCGTTTAGGGCGGGTTTTACTTGCTATTACAGTTACGTAACTTAATGACTTTAACATATGAAACGGGAGTACCAAAGGGAGGTGCTATTCTTAAGAAAATGACAAGTGGAGTTTCCCAGGGTTTTGTGACCAAGCAATGAGACTCTCCTTCCGGGAGAACCTTCCGGAGAGTCTCTGAGCCACGAACTAGAAGAACGTTACTTACCTGCCACTTCCAACATCACAGGACCGAGGGCGCCCTGACAGGGACTGAATCTGGGGAGAGACAATGGAAATCGGGGCTTACAAACTGTAAAGTCAGATGCCAGTTTTTAAAAAGTGTCTGTCAAGTGTCCTGGGGCTATAGTCAGTGCAAGGAGAGCCAGCTCACATGGTAGATTTTTTTTAATTAAAAAAAATTTTTTTAAATTTATCTCTGAGAGAGAGAGACAGCATGAGCAGGAGAGGGTCAGAGAGGGAGACACAGAATTCGAAACAGGCTCCAGGCTCTGAGCTGTCAGCACAGAGCCCGACGCGGGGCTCAAACCCACGAACTGTGAGATCATGACCTGAGCTAAAGTCGGGCTTAACCGACTGAGCCACCCAGGGACCCCCAGACATTTCTGTTCTGACTAGATTTTTCCCGGCACAGAGGAGGCAGAACATTAGTAAAATTAAAAAAAAAAAAAAAAGTTTGCTTATTTTTGAGAAACAGAGACAGAGCAGACGCCTGGCAGTAGGGGCTCGATAAATAGATGCTGGGGAAAACCCTCATCCGTACTGTTGACTTGCCCTGGTCCCAGAAATGATTCCCAGAGGGTTGCACAGCCCCAAGAAGCAGGGTGAGGACCCCTCTCCAGAGAGAGCCGTCCCCAGAACCCCGGGGAGAGGGGGTACCGCCGTCCCTCTGCTGGAGAGGCCACGCCTGTCCTCCAGCAAAAGCCTCCAAACCCGCTTGTGCCTCCCCGCAGCCATGATGACAGTGTGGCTGCTTCTCCTCTAAGTTATGTGAACTTTAAATTATATCCCAAAAAAGATGAAACATATACATCTTCCTTTTACCCCCCCCACACCCCCCCCCAAAAGCCCTTTCTAGCCCACCCTTAATGCTAACGAAGACTTTGATAGATTTGGCAGAAGAAACTGGAACTGGACCAGGGGACCCTGAACAGGTGGGGAGAGTTAGGTCAGTACAAGCAGTGGGAATAGAGTCTCACTAGCGGCCAGGACAGACGAACTGCTTTTCTTTCAAAGGCAACACCGCCTCCCTACGGGAAGAAAGGTACCCAGGGACTCCCCGCTTCCACAGTCAGGGCACTTAACAGCGAGCACCGCGCCGAGGTCGGCGAGCACCGCTGCGCACGCCAATACTCAGAGGCTCACAGAAATCACAAAACAGGGGACTTATCTGCCGACTCCCTGAGGACTCAGGTCAAACACCCTGTATTCAAAAAAGGGGGACAGAAGCTGGTGACAGGGACGAGGTCTGGCTATGAAACAGAAGAATCTGCCATGACTAGCAGCAACCAGGCGCCTGTGCTTTTAGGAACTGGACTGAGGTGAGAAGGACACACAGGTTTTTCAGAATGAAAACTACAAGCCAGGAGACTGCGGACCTGGCTCATCAGCACAACTGTGGCTCCGTTGAAGCCACCATTCCCTGAGATACTCTTCCATCTCTGCCCCCTGATGTCCTCTCTTCCTTTTGTCTCAATTCCTATTTTCCCCACTGCAGGACCAGACACTGACGTCGGGAGCGCAAATACCGAGCGACAACACACACGGCCAAGGACGAGCCCTTACCTCCTTGGTCTCCCACAGCTGTTTGGGCAGTGGCTTGGGGACATTTAGCAGGCTCTCTTCCTTCAGTGGGCCAGGGAAAGACAGCACTAAAAGGTGAAAAAGGAATACTTGCTGTGTTTAGAAGGCAACCATACTGCCTTTGGCCAAATTAATCATCTTTGCAAAAAATGATCTATAAAACACGTTATGTATTGACTACTGAAGAAGGGGTTTTGCCCATTACTGCGGGGACCCCGCGGATGAGTAAGACACGGTTCAACCCAGGACTGCAAAGTGCAGCAAGGGGCCGCCTGTGAGAGCCAGGGTGCCAAGTGGCTGACAGGAAGACAGGAAGGGGACAGTGCGGGCCTCTGCAGCTGGGCACCCAGCAGAGCCTTTGGGGGGCACAGGAAAGGGCATTCCTGAGAGAGAGATGAGAAGAAGGGCCTAGAAGCAAGGAAACAGTGGGCAACTACAGAGTGGAGCTACTCTTCTCAATGGAGCTTGGCGTAAGGAAATTAAGTTCAGAAGGTCAAGGCCAGAGTGGGGGAGGGGAGACCCTGAGAGCTGGGCAAGGAGAGTGTGGAAGCCGGCGGCGAGGTGAGGAGAGGCCACGGCGGCCCAGGAGGGGGACGAAATGAGGGCGATAAAGAGAAGAGGGACATAGCATGGAAGGTGCCCCCCCCGCCGCCAGCAGCCCCCCTGCGGGCTGGGGGCGGTGGGTGGAGGGGAACTGAGAGTCCAGAGGGTTTGAGGCAGAGGCGCTGAACAGCTCTGGGAGCAGGGACCACACAGGGCGGGGGTGTTAACACCCTCAGTCTGGCCAGTGGAGACGGGGGTTGAGGGATCTGATGTCAGAAAGGGGATTCATCCTGAGAGACGCTGATGTCAGCTCAGAACTACAACTGCTGTTATGTCTCGGTGGCCACAGAGGCTCCCGTGTGACTGTCGTGGCCCTGCACCAGGACAGGCTGTGCACCCGAGTATAAGAGGCCCCAGGAAGAAGTCACTCAAAACAGAGACCAAACTTGCAGAGTAAATCCTGAGAATGACGCAGGTTCTTACAGGCGACCTCCTGGGTACCAGAAACACGGCCGCCATTTCGGCTTGGATATTCTAGGCTGAACCAGTGTTGGGGGGAGGGGGGAGGGCGGGGGGAGGGGGAGGCTGTCCCTCTTAATCCTGTTATTCGAGCCACTCTCTTTTGACAAGCTTATTTGGTCGAATTAAGTTTCAGGTTAAAAAGGTTCAGAGAAAGAAAACAGTGCCTGGTGCTCAATGAATCAATGAACTGGGTCACACTCTGCTCTGTCAGTAGATCTCAGGGTCAGCTGGCTTTGTGAAACTCAGTATCTTCTGCAAAACTGGCAATTTCACTTTGCAGTTTGCCTTTTTCTCGCATTCTTTGCACCTATCTGAAAACTTTCTTTTTTTAGACTTTTTTTATTATTAAAAAAATTTTTTTTAAGGTTTATTCATTTTTCAGAGACAGAGTGGGGAGGGGAAGGGTCAGAGGGACAGGGAGCCATAGAATCCGAAGCAGCTCCAGGCTCTGGGCTGTCACCACAGAGCCCGACGCGGGGCTCAAACTTACAAACTGCGAGATCATGACCTGAGCTGAAGTCGGATGCTTAACCGACTGAGCTGCCCAGGCGCACTTTTAGATTTTATTTTTAAGTGATCTCTACCCCAAATGTGAGGCTTAAACTCCCGACCCCTAGATCAAGATGTGCTCCATGGACTGAGGCAGCCAGGTGCCTCAAAGCTTGCAGAACTTTCTGAATACAAAGAGACAGCTGAGAAAGAGGGTTGGGACAACTAGTGGTTTCAGTGACGGACTCATTAATATTTTCATGTGGTTGCAACGGCTGTGACCTACACGGTCACAAGGTTACATGGCCCCCTGTCCTGCCCTTGTTCGTGGCTCGCCTTGATTTTATAAAGCCTCCCGAAAAGAAAGCCGACCAGCTGCTGTCAGCGTCTGGGGAAGTCGTGACACAGGACTAGGCAGAGCTCGGAGGGGAAAGGAGGCTACGCAGACTGCGGGCAGCGGCTGGCTCAGCACCAGCAGGTGAAATCAGTTCCTACCTTCCCCGTGTACATCGTTCTCACCGTCACAGAAACCTGGTGGGAGAGGGAAAAAAAAACACTTTTATGTGGTACTTTCAATTTTATGTAGCTAAGAATCAGTGACTCCTTCTGATTTGAAATAGAATTTTGAAAACTCTAAGGCAGTTTTGGTACACCCATGCGCCTCCCAAGGTGCATTCGCATTTATACTAAAATTAAAATAGACAGGAGTTATTTAAGCTGGCTCCTTTCTATTTTTCTTTTCCTTTATAATTATCTCCATCTTAATTTTTTTTTTCTTTTACTGCCTCTATCCTGAAAGAAGGACAAGTACAAAGTCTGAGGACCTCTGTTCAAATCACAAAGTAAAGAAATACAGATCAAAATTCACCCACGTTGGGGGTGGGGCAGTGTGAGATGGGCAGGTAAATCCAAAAATCTACGGGACTGTTTCACACTTACCGCGTGTACCTAACGGGACAAACGAGAAATGCCACGTCGTGCGTTGTTATATACATATTGCTTGCAAAGAGTCAAGTTATTTTCAGAAGAGACTTATCTGGAGTCTCAACTGAAGTAGTGTATATAACAGCTATTCACAAAATTTTAAAACATTTGAGTGGGAATAAATTCTGGTTAAGTCCAGTATTTCTAATCCATAAAAAATAGCATAGACAACAAACTACAGTATTTCCCACTGCTCTAAGCAAAAACCCATGAATCATCCCAAGAATGGCAGGTTACCATGCTCCTCGGAGTAATGAAATAGACTGAGTTTTCAGTGTAAAATCAGGACAGAGTTTTAAGCGCGAAGTCTTTAAATAGGCTTACGTGCATCAAGTTTAGTTAAGTTTCTGGAGAAAGTTCAATCTCTCAGTTAACTTGATGAGCCTCTGCAGCTTAAAGGAAATGTCTGATGATCATGCATTCAACCTGCATCCATCAAGTTCCCGCACTGAGTGAGGGCTAGGCGCCGCCAGGCTGGAGAGCGGAGGGGAGAACTTGGAACGTGGAGGCAAGTTCTCCAAAACAGGTAGAAGACGGCCGATTTCGGTGGGGCCCCGGGGCAGGGCAACGCTGAGAATCCCAAGGAGCGCGGATAGGTGGACAAATTCAGCTCACTCATTGAGACAGGACCTCTCTCAGCCCACAGAAACAGAATCTAGGTTAGTGACTGAAGACTTTATTTTGGTGCACGGCAAGAGTTGGGTAAGCCGGTTACAAAGGCAGATTCCTGGGCCCGTCTCGGAGACTGATTCAGAGGGTGTGAGGATGGGCCCAGGAATCTGGTTTCAACGATCACCTCCGAGGACCTCCCCGGACAGTCCCTCACCTGCTCTCTGAGGGACGCGGACTAGGCTACACTTAATCCCCACTGGACACGCCGAAGGGAAGCCAGGTGAGCAGAGCACTGGGAAATGCGGTGCAGAGACACAAAAGGTGTGGCTCTAAATTGGCAGTGTCAGAAGGAGGGGAGAGAACCTTCTGACTCATACATTGGCTTCCTTGGGGACCCTCATCTTGGGAGAGGGCCGGGAACCTGACAATCCTGGCCATGAAGCAGTGACTATCCCGTTACAAATAATAAACCAAGCTTGATGCGGCAACCTGGTGAGCTATGCTGCGACATCACTTTGTCATCAAGACGCCAACCACCCTGGGCTCCATCAGTGAGGCTGACCTGTCCTCGAGCACGGGGAACCGACAGAGGGTTACCTTGTGAGACTGAGTGGCAGGGAGATACCACCCCCCTGCTATCCTTGGTACCACTTCTCTCCATCAGACTGAAACAGAAGGAAGCCTTCCTGGAGGAGGAGGCACCTGAAGGCCCTGAAGGATAGTGATGAGGATGATTAACATTAAGAGCCAACACTACTAGTCAGCTACTAGGTGCTGGGCGTCCCAGCGCCGTGAGGACTCACAGCAGCCTAGGAGACGGCCGCCACTGGCAGCCCCAAGGTGGCTCTGCTAGCAAGTTCTGGGGCTAGAACTGCGGCCTGTGAAGGGATTCTGACACTGGGGAGTGAGGGCGAAGGGGACGCCCCGGTGTAAAGATGGGACGAAGAGGGGAGGGGAGGGAGGACAGGGAAGAAGGGACGTGGGAAGGGGAGGCAAGGCCAGTGTGCACAACAGGGACCAGCGTGGTGTCCAGCCGGGGCACAAGATGGGAGGACGGCAGGTGAGGCTGGACGGAAGGAGTCTGCCAGTGACGGGGCGCGATGCAGGGGTCAGGAGTGGCGGGATCACGGCCGTGCTTTGGGGAGAGCGTCCTGGTGGCGGAGAGCGGGAGGCTGGGACGGAGAGAGCCCGCGGGCGGGGAGCCAGGTGGGAAACCAGACACTGGCGCACGCAAGCAAGCAGGAAGCGGGGCCGGGCAGGGGGAGCAGAGGAGAGGCGCTCCGAGGACCAGACGGCCGGCCCGGCTGCTGAACGGTGCGCGGGCTGCGGGAATGGGGGAAACTACCGACAGACTCCGGCTTCAGAGTCCGGGTAACGGGAAGGACGGGGGCGGCGGTAATGGATGTGTTAGCACCAGCCCAACACGGAACCAAAATACCCAAGCCTGGATTTTTTATTACAGGAATAAAAAAATACCGTAGGACATAAACAAAGCGCTAAAACTGAAAAAGGGAACGCGTTGTGACTGGGACATCTGGAAAGAGAGGACACTCACGGCGGTCCCACGTGGGATGGCAATGACCGAGGCCCCAGCTGTGCTCCGGGCACCCTGGAGGCCTCAGAGCCACGGAGGGCTGACCTCCCAAGGGCAACCCAGGCCGCGCTCCTCTGCCCACGCCCATGCCGGACGCATCTAAACTCCTGGCACCGGCCAGGCGGGCTGAGCAGGGATGTGGCAGGTGCGGCAGGAGCTGGGTCCCTGCCGCCTCCCCCGTCCATCCTGACACTCCTGCCATCTGGGTGCCGCCTTCCGCCCCTCTGCAGGCCCGGGGCGCTGCGCCCTGCCCCTCCTCCCCAAGCATAAAGGGTCATTAACAGGCTCACTTCCTTCCGGGTTATTTGCATTTGAGACCTTCTCCTAAAGGGAGCAGCTCACAGCATCTGCCTGCGGAAAGGCCACCGGAGGTCCAAGCCATGCCTCTTTCCCAGGGGAGGGGCTCAGGGCTGCAGTTCCCAAAGCTGGTACAACTCAGCATCTATCTATAGCTGTGGGTGCATGGAAGACGATTCCCACACACTCTTGGGTCCCGGAAAGGACAGGGACCGCTCCAGCACCGCCACCCCCCTCCCCCCCCACGGCAACATGGGAGCCAGGGAGCCGAAGGCAGTTAGGGGACAGTCCTAGGCTAGGGAGACCGAGCCAGGCTTTTCTGCTTGCCAGGCTGTGTGCCTGTGAAATGGCAAAGCACACCTGCTGCCAGAGAAATGGTTCACGCTTCTCTTCATAGGTTCTGGATAATTAAATACGAAGAGAGAAACTGTAAAAGTCTTGTCTGGTTGGATAAGTTTATTTCTGTCATTTACATCAACCACTTACCACTGATGCCTAATTGTCATGCAACTCAGTAACCATTATGAAAATTACGAAGCATGTATCAGACTAACGGCTTCATTCTCCGGGGACAAAACTCCTGCTCATGGATGTAACATAGTTTATTGCTCACATAGTTAAGTAAGAGCAGATGCTCCCTTATCGGCATGCAAGCAAACCAACAAAGAAAAACAGTGGGAACATGGACTGAGGCTACATGATTACGCTCAGGAAGGATTCCCAGGGAAAGAGCACTTATTACTGCTTCTGCTACGGAGCCTAAGATCCTGGGCTTCAATTACAGTTTCCCATCACTTCTTAAACCTTTACTTTATTTGGTTGCTCCTATACCAAGAAATACCTTTTGCAAAGCTAATTGATATTTTTAAAATCCAAAAGGAAAGAAAATGAAAAACTTTAATGAATTACAGGGGAGAAATACATGAAACTATTTAAAATAGCTCCCACCAACAAATAGAATTCTCCAGAAATAAGCCCCATCCTTGGAGACTTGAAGAATACTTTAAACACGCTGGCTTTCCCATGTAAACACATCCTTATTTGGATGTGTTTCTGAGCGATGCCATTCTTGCAAGGCATCCACAGCAGCAGGCACGCAGCTCAGAGGCTCGCGCCAGCGGTCAGCCCGCCTTCCCCGCTGTCAGGCACCGGGGCCCAACCATCTCCACCTGCTGATCTGCAGACGGGTGGCCACCTTGATTCTCAGGTCAACCCAGAAATTTTGCTCCAGGATTTCTTCCTCTCTGCTTTCCCTCTCGCTCCGTCTACCCAGGATCATCGTTTCCATTCTGTTGCCTTTCCGTCCTCGGATGGATCTGGACATCTCCCACCTCTTCCCTCCCAGGTTACCCCACTCAATTAACCACCTTCTTCACTTACTTTCCTTCCTCTCAGCACGCAGGCCTGAGAGGCTCTTTCCTTAAAATTACCTACAATTTCCTCCTTTTCTCGAGAACTTCGGCCCTTTCTGCGGAAGCATAAACTTCGCGGAGAGGACGACGACATAAATGAAGGAACGGGGCAGAAGTGCAGGACTTTATTCACACTGTGAGGGCGAAAATCCATCACTCTGGCTCCTCTCGGTCCAGGAGGACCGGGACCTTGCCGTACCTGCTGGCACCCCCGCTGGTCACAGCCTCTGCCTTTCTGGGCTTTATTTGCTCCCATCAATGCCTCTCTGGGGGCTAAACTACCGCGTCTCCCCGTGCGCCCCACTTCTCTCAGCCGTGAGCACTGGGCTCCCATCCAGTCCCCACGTTATCGCCAGCTCAATGCTCACACTCCCAGGGGTGGAGACATGGCCTGGTGGCCCAGAGCACCTCTCAGCCATCTCACACTTGAAATGTAAATGAATGTTTGGGCAAATGCAGCCATCTGTGAACTGCACCAAGGGAGCAAATATGGCAACGATTATTATTAACTGAATCCCATCCCTACTGTGTGCAAGGAAATAAGAGCTTGAGCGTTCTCTTTGGAAGGAAGAGAGACTATCTTAGGTTTACGTGGTCTCAAAAATAAAGAAAACCAGAAAAGCTGGTATTATCTTGACCAAGATTTATTTATGCTCCTGTTTGGAGACCAAACATACAGCCCTAACCGCTTGTGGATAAGAGCCAATCTGCACAGGAGACCGGCAATTCAAGACCATTGTTCCTACCTGATCATCAACCCCGGAGGGAAAGGCAGGCCTGGAAAGTGTCTTAGGGGAACCCGGCAGGTGGGGTGTCAGCACCTAGAGTCTGTTCCAGCAAGTGCTCTGTGCATGTGCAGCCTCTCCCACACTTCAACACGGAGGGCCCCGTGCTGGAGGTAAGAGCATTAAGATGCCGACTTCAAGAAACCTACACTGAGCAAAGAGGGAGAGGCACACTCATGAGAAAGGCAGTCAGGAGGCCAAGGTAGGCATCCGCATGGAGGAACTCTGGATAGAAGGGCATGGGTAGCTGTGGGCTGGCAAAGGGAGGGAGGTCAAGGATGGCTCCACAGAAATGGCGACAGAGCCAAGGGAGTTGGTCGGGTAGGTGAGGGAAGGGGAGAGAAGAAGAGAAGAGAACAGGAAGACACATCAGAGTGGTTCACGTGGTGGAGGAAGGTGAATGAAGGCCAAATCCTGGAGCTCGTGTCATTCCAGACAGAATGGGAAAGCACAGAGGCTGTTCGCAGTGTCTTACCCATATATGGGGCAGGCCAGGCCGACTGGCCCCCTCCTCCATAGGGGTCCTGGGGCTTGGCACTCAGAGCACTCGTGTGAAGGGCAGAATCAGAATTGGTCCTAAGGGGGAGGAGAGAGTCTGACTGAAAATCCATTTTTCCTTAGTAAGAAGGCAATATTCTTTGCTGAAAATTACCCACAGGAGAGAAGGCAGGAATGAGGAATCCTGAGGGGTTGGAACCTACCTGAAGTCCCTCACATCAAACCATAGCCTCTGAGGATGGCCCACGCCCAAAAAGATGGCAGTCTGCACCCGTTACAGTCTGCCACTCGGGGGCTCACGGCGTCACGGTCTACTTCGACAACGCAGACCCTGGACTCATCGCCTCCCCTAAGGAACTTCCTGTTCTCCCTCGCGACTCAGAGACCGCTGGGACCCAGAGCCTCTTCTTCTGAAAATAACTCCTCCTGTGTGGAGGGCCTCCTACCGCGGGGCCCCTCCGGCCCTTCCAGGGACAACGCAAGGCCAAGATGACTTTGAAAATAATACTACATGTTCTTTGCCCTTCTGCCCTCGCTCTCGTCATGAGCGCAGCAGCTGTGGGGTCACGCAGAGGACCCAGCTAGCTCTGTCTTGGGGAGGGTTGTACAGGCACGGCAATGCTGTTCCTCCCAGTAAACTCCTCTTTGGTTTAGAAAAGGTAACTGTGGGGCGTGTGGGTGGCTCAGTCGACTTTGGCTCAGGTCACAATCTCGCAGTTCGTGAGTTCAAGCCCTGAGTCCAGCTCTGTGCTGACAGCTCAGAGCCTGGAGCCGGCCTCAGAATCTGTGTCTCCCTCTCTCTCTGCCCCTCTCCTACTCGCTCTCTAACTCTCAAAATAATAAATAAAACATTAAAAATATACATATAACTGTGCCTCCTAGAAGAAGGCATCTTTTTATGTAGACGCGTGAGGAGTTCGTTATTGCTACTTTGTTATTTTTACATTAACAAGTATCTTTTGTAAATCTCTCAATTTAATGTCCAGTAGCAATAGGTTGATGTCAACAGGCACAGCCACTTATGCGAACACTCTCTGAGGACCTTACTGGTCAGTAAGATTGTAAAGGACCCCTGAGACAGGCAGTTTGGAGACCCCTGATGTAGAGTGAATTTCTGAAATGCTCCCAGACATTTCCAGGGGCTGCATAGCTTAACTCTTAGGAGATGATTATTTACTTATCCAAGGGTCAAACTACCTGCCGCTTGAGACAGACCTCCAATTAGCCTAAAATGCTTCTCTGTGGTCTGTTCCGGGTGACAGGCTCACGTGGCCAAGACAGCCACGTGGCCTGACTGAGCGCCATGGCGGTGCTGTGCTCAGAGGAGGGCACGGGTGGCTCGGAACCTGCAGGATGCATCGGGGAGCGTGACCCTGGGGTTAGAGAACACCCCCACCCCACACCCCGCCCCGTGGTGCGGATTCCGGCTCCTTTACAGAGTCAGAGAGGCTCAAGAGAATGTCAGTCAAACGCAGAGTCAACTGGGAAAATGTGAAGTTAGCCTGGGTATTAGATAATATCAGGGAATCACTGTTATCTTGTTAAGTATAAAAATGGCAGTGCGGTTGTGTTTTATTTAAAAGAGGTTCTTCTTCTCAACCTTTCCTGTTAGAGATATTTACACATGCCATACGCGGTCTAGCGGTGGTGGGAGGGGCGGGAGAGCGGGATCAGAAGAAAGGAGCCGGGCAGCACGCGGACGAAGGCCGAGGCTGAAGGGTGGGCACGCGGACTTCCCGTCACTCTTCTCTCTTTGGTGCATATGTTATACTTTGCACTAGGAACTTTTAACTTTAATCCCAGTACCACCACACATTAGCTATGTTGCCTTGGATAAGTCATTTAATTTCTTAAAACAGAAAATAATATTCACTCCTGAAGGATGCTGTCAGGATTGAAGAAAATGACCTCTGTAGAGCCCTTAGCCCTGCAGTCTGGCCCAAAGCGATCAACGATGCTAAGCCAACTCTGGCTGAATGCTAATGCCACCAGCTGCTGATACAGGTATTATAATCTCCCTTTTCCAGGTGAGTAAGCTGAGGCACAGAGAAGTTAAATAACTCACTCAAGGTCGCACAGCAAGAGCCAATCCTGCAGCCCGCCTGGGACTTCAGGCTCTCACACTGTCTACGTGCTCGGTGCTGCCTGTGCAGACATTCAATAAATGGTGGGAGATTTAGACCTTAAATATTTTTTTTAATACTTCACACAAACACATCTGATACGAATATCCTCCAGCAACTGGATAGTATATAATGAACAGCAGGACAATCGAATCAACTGGTCTTCTCTGAACTTTATTTCTACCAGCAATCGACCCAGGTACCTGTTAAGTGCAGAGGTCAGCCTGAACCCAGGGTGCTTTTCTTCTTTCCAAAGATGCTGCTGCCTTTAAAGAACAGAATGACACAGAAAGAAAAGACATTCAAAATCCACAGGAGCAAAGGAGAGCCTGGGGCCCAAGTTTGAGAACTGGGTCCTCTCACCTGGCTGTACAACCTCAGGGACAGTCACTTCAAAGGCTCCGTGACTTGTTCGTTTTGCTCAACAGCGTTAAAATGAGGTCAGACTGAGTGATCTCTCCACTTCCTAGGACTCCTGATTTCGATTATTAAAAACTACCACAGATCCCCTGGGCATATAAGGAGGTCTTGTTTTGTTTTATCTTAAAAAGGGGAAATAAGCACCTCTGAAAGAGTTCCAGTCTATGACCGACTCCTCTCTGGGGGAAAAGACGTGTTGCTCAGCACACCCCCCGAGTGTCTGTGGAGGGGGTGACCTGGCAGTTCTGGAAGCAAAAACACTATTCCCAGGAAGACAGCCGTGAAGAGGAACACACAACTGGCCAGTTTATGAAAATATCAATCTAACTAATCCCAGGGCTCTGGGAAGCTGAAGACATTTTTTTTTTTCTCAGATACAAGTTTTCAAAATATCAGTTCAGAAACGCCTTTTTATGATTTAAAATGTAGTATTGTATTTATCCATGACCTTGCATCCCAGAATTCTTGAGGGCAGTTGAAAGCCTCCTGGGGGCAGCGGCCCCCTCCCCGTTACTCATCTTCATGTGGACTTCCCGGGTCCTGACTACGTTATTCACGGTTATGAGCTTAGTCAGGATTTGCCCAGAGGGCAGTTGGAGAGTCGACCTCAACACAGAGAGCTGATTTTTTTTTTTTTTTTTTTTATATGTACACTTCAAATGTCTCCTAAATCTGACCCGGTGACCTGAAATGATACCACATACACAATGGATATGCCAGCCTTTTCAGTTGGTTTCATATTCTGTTACTTGCTATATTAAAAAACACTCTATTTTGTTTTGTATACGCCCTCTGTATACAAAAATACTCAGAGACTCTAAACCAAATCCACTGTGTAAATTACAGTTTAAAAGCCTCTTAAGTCTTTTATTCCTTCCAATGGCTTATGAGGACACCCTGAGCAAAGGTGCTTATTTCTCCTATTTTTCCACATCTCCAACAGAAGAATACCCAGTCAGAATATTCTGTTGGTAGATGTAGTCCAAATGTGTTTCTGTTGGATTTTAAATATGAAGATCTAGATTTATTTAAAATTACTTTTCATCTTAGACTTCCACAAAGCCTATGATTGTTCCTGGAAGACCTAAGTTTTGTAAGAGAAAACAAAATTCTAGGATTTATACTAGAAACCGCTACAATATTCAAGGTGGATAAAATAAAGTGGAACCATCGACAAAAAACACATGCCCATCAAATCTTTTTAAAATACGGTCTGCTGTGGTGTCTGGGGGGCTCCGTCGGTTAAGCGTCCGACTTCGGCTTAGGTCATGATCTCACGGTTCGTGGGTTCGAGCCCCGCGTCGGGCTCTGTGCTGACAGCTCGGAGCCTGGAGCCGGTTTCAGGTTCTGTGTCTCCCTCTCTGCCCCTCCCCCACTCACGCTCTCTTTCTCTCTCAAAAATAAACAAATATTAAAAAATTTTTTAAATACGGATGGCTTACCTTGGCCAACTCTCATCCAGAGGCTGCGGGGGGTAACTGGCTCCGAGAGGACTACCATCAAAGTGGAATTTTTAATAAAGGAAAAATAAAATTAATGGAAGGCTGAAGCAGAAGGAAGATGCCAGAATCACGGAGAGTTACACAAGGGGGCTCTGGTTCTCGTCTGTTTCTCTACCCCGACAGCTCTTCCTCCAGGCTTTCTCTCCTAAACCGCCTCTGGAAAGCCTCTTCCTCCAGCCAGTGCAGTCTTTGTACGATTCACGTGTGGGGTCTGGGTGCCTGCCTTTTTTTTTCGGCCTGCATAGCATCCTTTGTTTTCAAGAGCTCTCTCTCTCCACCCTCTACCCCAAACCTGGTAAGGCTGTCATCTTGCCTAAGCCCCTCTGTGCCATGAGATGGTACCCAGGCTCAGTACTTCCAGTCAAGGTACTGCCCTGGCAACAGTGACTGGCTCAGGGATGGGCTCCTGACAGAGGCGAGGCCAGAGGCTGCCTCTGAGGAGAAAAACAGTGCCCTCAGTTGGTGAGCGCAAAAGCCACGTCGGCGTCTGCAGGGAGAGAAAGCCTGTCCACGCAGGAAGTCAGCACAGAGGTGACACGTCGCGGATCCAGTGTCAGAGCTGTTGTGCGAACCCCTGGATAGCGCCCTGGGGCCTCCAGGGACATAAGCCAGTGAGTGTCCTTTTTTGTCAAGCTGAGGGTTCCTATTACTTATAACCAAAAGAGAGCTGCACTAGATTTATGAAGAAATGTTAACTTCCTTGGGTGGTTGGGGGCTCTGTTTTCTAAATTCTGTCTTCTTCCTGGGGCCTAGCATGCTCTGGGACATATTCCGGATGCACGGAGAAGCAGAGAGAGAGATGTAACATGGCAATATACACGCCGAGGGCGGCAGAGGCGTTTAGTTCATTTACACCCATAGAACAGTCTCTTCAAAACACCTTCACTCATAACACTCTTCTGCTACAAACTCCGTAATGATTCTGTACAGAAGCCGTCACCCGCGCGGGCTCAGGAGGAAGCAGGGGGCCGCCATGCAGGCCTGGCCTGGGCGTCCCCGGTAACGACTGGATGTGAAGGGCCTCCGTGGCCGGGGGAGGCATTATGATCACAAGATCCACTTTCTGTAGGTTTGTCTTGTCGTCTCCAGTTAGCCTCTTTCTGAGCCTAAGACAACACGGTAGAAGAGATGATTTTCAAAAGAGAGACACTTCCTCAACAGTAACGATGGGGCTTCGTGTACACAAGTGCAGGCTAGAATATGCCACAGGAGGCCACCGTGAGGAAGAAGGCCCCCTGGGAGACGAAGGCCACGAGAGCCTTGGAGGACGGAGCCATCGGCAAGGAGGCACCGCGTCTCCCCACCTGCGGGCACCTGTCTTTCCCCTTCCCATGGAGTCTGACGGATCTCCACTAGGAGAAGTGTAGTGTCAGGACGCAGGAGGTCCCCATCTCTCTCAGCGGCCCACCGTCCTAGGTCCTCGAGGCCGTGCCACTGATACAACTCAGCACGCGGTGGCCTAAGAGTAACATAACGACTGCCACCGATTACCTCAATGGTGAGGTTCAAGTTGGCATGTTAACTTTTCTGATGTGTATTAACAGCATGGGCATGCAGTGATTTCTTGAAATTAATTTTTACAGGTGTCTCACTACCTTGCCTAGGCTGGGGCGCAGCGGCTGCTGACGGATGCAATCCCCTTACGGATCGGCGCCTCGCCGCCCCGGGCAGGCCCTGCACTGATGCGGAACTCAGCGTGGACGCCCCACCAGCCCGGCTGCTGCAGCCCTGAAACCCTGGGCTCCAGCCATGCCCCCCTCAGCATCCCGAAGGGCCGGGGCCCAGGCGCACCACCACCGGGCCCAGCTGGGATTTTTAATATGAGGAGGTTAAGGCAGCAGAAGTCAAAAGATGTGCCCTCTGAGCATTCTTAATTCTCGCTGGTGCATATCATTTATTGACTATTTAACAACTCAAGAGCTGCTTGGCATCAAGAGAACTGCTAGTATCACTGGCTCACAGCTGAAGTCAACCAAAGGCACACCCAGAAAAGGCTCACTTCTTAAGATCTCAGGAGCTTCAGGGGCACATAAAGCTTTAGGGGGTGCTCAGTAGGTTAAACGCCTCACTTCAGCTCAGGCCAACATCTCATGGTTCGTGGGTTCGAGGCCCTCATTGGGCTCTGTGCTGACAGCTCGGAGCCTGGAGCTGCTTCTGATTCTGTCTCCCTCTCTCTCTGCCCCTCCCCTGCTTGTGCTCTCTCTCTCAAAAATATATAAACATTAAAAAAATAAAAAAAGATTTCAGGAGCTTTAATTCAGGTTGCTCTGACTGGTCCACAGCACTGACGTGTCTTACAGGACAACTTAAAGATGGGAAAATACCCTCGTTTGTAAACCTGAATTTACCATGAATTCAACAAACGACTGTGGTGTCCCTACCAGCTGCTAACAGAGAAGCAGCCGGCAACGGGATGTGAACGAGCCAGACCAGCCTCTCAGCCATCACCCCCAGCCAGTCAGCCTAGGTTAAAAATTCCCCACGTTACTGTGCCCCTTTCCATTTGCCCCCCTCCCCGCGCACTCCTTTTCGGGTCTTTTGCTACCTCCTCCTGCTCCTCCGCCTCCGACCCTGATGCTCCCTGAGTCCCGTGGCCTCACAGCCTCTCAGCCCACGTGGCTCGCAAAGGGACCGGACGGGGACAAGGGCCTCAGAACTGCACAGGGTGTCATGCAGGAGGGCAGTGCGGGAGGCTGGGGGAGGAGAGCCCAGGACACATAGACCAGGCCCGCCCAAGCTCGCCAGGGGGTCAGTCCCGCCCCAGCCTCTGGCTCCAACCAGCACCCGGCACCCATGGTCCAGTGACCCACAAACCCGGACCCGCCCGCTGCCAACAGTTCACCAAGTCCAAGTCCAAGTCTCCCACGGCCTGCTTGGCTCTGCCACCAAAAGTACTTTCCACCTCTATCGGGACCCTAATCCCGCTCATCCCTCAGGTCAGCTCCTGTCTTCCTCCATCCGTGTCTACCCCCGCGACGTGCTCCCCACGTGCCTGCGATCCTCGAGAGGAAGCTCCTTGCGTTCCTGCCTCAGTCCGCTGACAGAGGGACCCCTTCCCCCTCCATGTGGGCAGCGTCAGGGCGAAGCTTCTTAGTCACTCTTCCCCAAAGGAAGGGGAGTAGCTCTTCTGCTGATAAGACAGGACATCTGCTGGCCCATCTACCCATGGGTGGGGTCACCCAGCCGCAGAAGCTCCAGACACATCCACCCTGTCTCCCCGCCTCGTGGCTCAGAAGCACAGCCCGGCTTCTTCTTTTGGCTTCCTGTTCCCATGTGGTAAGCGCACCTGGGGGCGGGCTCAGGAAGAGCCTTCTAGAGGCAGCCTGGAGGCCGGCCATCTTCTCTCCTAGTCTCTGGAGCTCAGGGCCTACGAGGGAGCAGGGTATGGGGGGCAGGCAGCCGGTGGGGAAGGTGTGCTCGCCGTCCGTGTTCACGGAACCCACCCACCACGACGACTTCCAGGGTCAGATGCGGGACAGTTTGGTTCCTTCCTAATTTCTCGACCACGTCTTCGCCAGCAGGCTACTTCCTCTTGTGCTGCTCTGCCTGCGACTATGTCCTGCTAGGACGCAGCTTCAATCACACGTGAAGAAACGAATCTGAGTGGGATCTTTCCAAGTCCTCATGTACCGCTTCCCTTGACACACAAGGGGCAGGCGGCATGTGGAGTTGTGAAGTCTGCATGTTCTCCGCTGAGAAACTCTAAACATCAGCCAGTTCCTTGTCCCGTAAGATGGAAATCACTAGTGGGTATTGCGTAAAAACTGGATTTTGTGATCAAATACGCTTTGTTAGTCCTGGGTGAAGAGAAGGTTTTTAACTGCAAGGCTTGTTAGAGCCCTAATGGAAACTGTGAAGCTCCTGGGAGGCAGGGGGCAGGGGAGAGTGCAGTGTTTCCTCAAAGGTAACAGGCCGTGCATGTCAAAAAAAACGGTGTTCTGTAAACCAACGTCCTAAAACTCTTGTCTCGTTGCACGAAAAGAGTCAAAGCAAGGCCTGTTCCGAGGACAGCCATTCCCAGCTTTGGCAGGTCCTAAGGCGCCCCTTCACAGCCATTCACGCTAGATTCCCAGATGCGACAGGCTCCTGAGCCTTGTTGGGAATTTAAATCAGAAACTTTCCACACATCTCTTTTTCTCTCTAAGAACACATTTAGAGGAAGGCATTTTCCAGGATTCTTCAGCGTGTCCCCTGCATTCTCAACGTTATGATGGGTCTGAGATGATATTATATTTGCCATAAATTTATGTTAGTTGTTCAGAAATCCAACACGCTGGCGTCCGGGATTGTGTCTGCTGCCCGAGGAGTGAGAAGGGCTGTTGAAGGTGCGGGCAGCTGCGGAGACGCAGAAGAGCCTCTGTGCGGACTCGCGAGCCCAGGCCCCAGCCAGGGACCAGGCGGCGCCTCTCCCACCTACTGAGTGCGGCCCGGGCGGGAGCCCAGCTGGACGGGGCCCTGGTCTGTGACTGTGGTGGCTGCCCGTGCCAGCGGCAAAGCCCACCGCAGCAGGCTTCTCTGAGGCCACAGCCGCCCGCTGCAGGAGGAATCTCCCCGGGCCGGAGCTCTGCTGGCTGCCCACTCGGGGAGGAAGCTGGAATATTTGTTAAACAATGTTCGTTTTGTGTGAGCTCACCGTAGCATAGGGCCGAACCCTTGTCTAGGCTGGTCTGTCTGTCCGAAAATGACTTCTGAGCCAAGAAACAGCTGTAAGAAGAGAATTCTGGACACGTTTTTTTTCCTTTTTGTTCTACCAAAGGTTCACACTGGTGTTAACACTTTCAAATGACAGAAATGGGCGACAGCCATTAAGGAGGTAACAGAGGACCTGTGTGAAAGGCCACCGTTTTAAGCAAGTTATTTAAAAATCAACTGAATGTGGCCCGAAAGGCCAAGTTCTTCTGATTTATATTAGTACCTTCGACGTAAAATGATCCCTCTCCTATATTTCACGAGGAGCCCATGGTCCCTTGATACCGCAGAAGAGACGCGCTGTCCACCAACGGACAGGCCTGAGCTCGAAAATGTTTTGTATCAGCAGATGCCCAGTCCCCGGACCCTAGTTAGGTGGCGCTTAAGAAGAGAATATGGAGAGAGTCTCTCAGTCTGTGGATCAGACTTGTACTGTGTGATGATCTTTATCTGTGTGTTAATTTAGCTCTTGCTTCCCCTCCCCTTTGAAGGTGACCTGTATTTGCTGCTTGCTCTCACAAGGGGACCCATATATGAGGTCAGGTTACACGCTGTGATAAGTCACCTGGGAGGAGACAGAGTTCCCTGAACACATGGTGCAGCCTCCCCCTTCCGTGACTCTGCACAGGGTACACCCTCTGCCTGGAACATTCCCTCTCCAGCCGTCGTCTTCTCTCTGCATCACCTACCACCGTCTGCAATTATCTTCCGTAATCGTTTCTTCACCTGTGTGCTGTCGACCGCCCCCCACCCCCACCCGCCAGACTGCAAACTCACCAACGCAGGGACATGTCTTGTTCAAGTGCCTGCTCCCCTGTGCGTGGAAGACTCTGTAGATATTTGCCGTGTACACGAATGCATCACGAATACATCCTTGCAGGAGGAGCCACCCCTTACTGGTGGCTCCTCCTGCAAGCCTCAGATTTACCGCCAAGTTGCCTTCTCTGGCCTCCCCATCACTGGTCCCGGCTGCTCTCCTATGAGCTGCCTCGACTACAGCTCAGCCCACTGTGCAGTGACCACCATATGCAACCATATTCTGCTCGCCATTATACCTACATTGTCTCAGCGGGGCCTGACACTTTTTTAATGTATATGTATATAAATACTTTTTTAACGTATATGACTTTTTTTGAGAGAGAGACAGAGTACAGGTGGGGGAGGGGCAGAGAGAAACAGAGATACAGAATCTGAAGCAGGCTCCAGGCTCCGGGCTGTCAGCATACAGCTCGACGTGGGGCTTGAACCCATGAACCATGAGATCATGACCTAAGCCAAAGTCAGACGCCATCGTTTTTAAGTGAATGACCAGTGTCCTCTGTCACTGTCCTTCAATCCCTTCCTCCCTAAGTTATTCCCTTGTGAGCATATGTATACATTTAGACCATACTTGCTGCAAAAAGGCTGAGATAGTTGCAAGTATGTATGTGTTTATACATATGGCTATAAATATGTCATATGTGTATTACACTACTTACAGAGAACATGTGCAGGAGGAAAAGAGAATGGAGAAATTGGAAGGAGACATACTGGTAAATCAAGCAAAGGAGCACTCAAAAGTTTTTTGCTTGAAAATTCCCAGCAGCCTCGGCGAGGGTCAATGTCCCTGCTCCACCCACACGAGCACATGAGCTGAAGAATCGACTGGATTCTCGTGTTCCGCATAGGGGTTATTACACGTCCCAGAAGGGAATCCGCAGAATCAGCCGTCAGCGGCACCCTCCCTGACAGCCGTCACGTAATACACAAACTAGAAGTCAGGGTCTGTCGTGGACCAAATGCGGGGCATCCCCAGGGGCCGGAGAGGGGGGAGATGTGAGCATTCCCTGGGGTCGCTATCCCTGCCTCCAAAGAGGAAGCTGGAGGAACCCCGGGGGCAAGAGACGTGTGTCCCCGCTGTGCGTCCTACAACCCCGCCTCCTACAACCCCGCTGACGGGGCCTCTCTCGACGGAGGTCCCGGGGCCGACCCACCGAGTGCTGGCGGGAGGGAAGAGGCCCAGGCCGGGAGCCTGCTTGACCTGGGCTCAATCCAACGTCGGCAGCGGGGATCTGGGACAAGCGACTCTGACGCTCGGCTTCCTCCCTTGGAAAGCAGGGGTTAAAAAGCATGAACTACTCGGTGGGTTGTGAGGACGAAACGACACAGAAGTGGTCCGGCACGGCGCCTGGCAGGGGTAGGTGCTCGGCAAACACGCGTGCCCTCCCCCACTTCCTGGTTTCTCGAGAAGCCAGCTCTACCATCACTGCCAGGAACCAGCTGTGCAGCAACGCGCACCCCGCCTTCCTGTGCCTTCCTCCACCCCAGAACGGGGGCCGCAGCGAGAGCTCGGGGCCTCCCGGCACGCTGCTTCTGCGTCCTTTCCCACAAAACCCAGCTCGGCCCTGTGTCCCCAAAGCCCTGAGCACAGCGCTGGTGGCCCCGCAGTGACCGCTCCCCCCACCCCCCAGCCCCTGATCAACAAAATCATGGGGGGACTTTGAAATCTCCCTCTTCTTCATTCCTACTTAACAGCGCAGGACTTGGCGTAGACACTGCATGAGAATTTTCTTAACTTTATACCGTAGGCGTCATTTACTGAGTTTGGAACTCCATAAATAGAAGATCATATGAACTTTCCTCCGTATGTTGTCACACCGGGGTCCCCGGGTCAGCAGAAATAAAAATAAGTCACATTTCTGTGGATCTGCTGTAACTAGACAGACCAAGCCTCTCTAACCTGGTTCAAAGTCGGGTCTAACTGCTGTGGCTGACCTCAGGAGAAAACCCTGACGGGGCCTCACAACAGGGCCGAGTTACAAGTTTTCTGTATGTTCAGTTACGTCACCCAACTCAGCTTTGTCACCGTTTTCATCAAGTAAACACCCACGATTTTTAGCTGTAGAGATGTTTCTAGTTTCCAACTCGTTTATTTTTATTGCCTCCTTTCATCAGATAAAACGAAGGCTTGGAGGCCAAAGGGGGAACTGCAGGGAAGAGAAACCCTGAAAACGTTTCAGACCTTTCAGGAGCCACACTCCCCTCAGACAACGAGAAAGGATATGGGTCGTCCTGGCTTGTCCCCAGGCCGTCGGTGGAGCGGGTGGAAGCGGGTCCTGGCGGGCCTCTCCACCAGCCCGTGGTGGCGGGTCCCGCGCGTGCTATCAGCCTGGTGCAGGGACGGCTGTGGAGAGAAGGGACAGGAGTCGGCCTGTGACCATGAAATCGCCACTCACCCCAGCAGCAGCAACCGATGACAAGGCAGATTCCGGATCTTTTACGAGAGTTTCTGACCGTGCCTCGAGTCAAGGTAACCATGGTCGTGGAGCACATGGGGCTGTTTCCGCAGGAGTGCAGAGTGACCGATCACAGCCTTCCGTGTGCGAAGGTGAAAGCTGAGCTGATGATATGTTAAAAGCTGTCACAGTTAGGAGGCAGGACCACAGGTTCATACATCACACCCCAGACACTCGGAAGTACGGTGACACGCAAGAGGTCTATTTCAGATAGAGGTAAGCTGGATACCTATAGTATCCAGAAATACAGTATCCAGAAGTGTGTGTGTGTGTGTGTGTGTGTGTGTGTGTGTGTGTGTGTGTGTGTGTGTGTGTGTGTAGCATCCAGAAATACAGATACAGTATCCAGTAATACAAGCATCAGAGACATAGATATATATCATATCCAGAAATACAAATACAGTATCCAGAAATAAAACAGGATACCTACAGACTGGGGGCTATTTCTTCTGCACAGAGTCTTCTTAAATTTCCAATCGAATTGACAATGTTTAAAAATTCAGGTTTGAGACTTCTAGGGACAAATCAGAACACCTTGGCCACACCAGTCCCACATTCCCATGTGGCAGAATGGACTGAAATCAAGAGTGGCTGCTCTCCGTAGGCAGGACACCCTTTCTCGTGCTTCTAATGCTTACACCAAACCACTGACTGACTTACTACTTTAGACATTTGAGTCTGCAATCCCTCAGTTCTGGAAAAAGAATGCTACCTCAAAACCAATGGAAAATGTGCAATTCATTACTCCCAAAAATGGCATAAATGAAAATTTAAACAGCTTCAAGATAAATCCGTGGTCAATAAATCCGAGACCCTTTCTTAAGGGAAGCTTGGGTACATTCTTCTTTTTTTTTTAACTTTATTTATTTTGGGAGAGAGCAAGCAGAAGAGATAGACAGACAAACAGAGACAGAGAGAATCCCAAGCAGGCTCTCCACTGTTAGCACAGAGCTTGACATGGGGCTTGAACTCATGAACCGTGATCATGACTTGAGCTGAAATCAAGAGTAAGACACTTAACCGAATGAGCAACCCAGGCATCCTTGGGTGTACATTCTTTACATTTTTGAGACTGGCATCATAAAAGGCAATCTTTTGGGTTGTCAAAGACCAAGTGCTAGGTTTGACCATTGTATCACATATACGATGTGTGGGCAATGTATATACAATATTATGCAAGGTATGTGTTTGTGAAATATATGAAAACAGATTTTCTTTTATGTAAATTGAATCATATATAAATAGCTTGCTCTGAAACGAATCCTAAAACAGAGGATGTTTTCATAGGGGAGCTGCTTCTTTTAGCTATGAGTTGGTGGTTAATTTTTCTTTGTTAAACATGGACTTTCTCACATTGGACTTGGGAAAGCCCCTTATTTCTCCTGAGTGGGCTGATAAAATGTCTAAGCTAATTGAGTCTAAGAGTTCTAACCTCTCTTTTTTAATGTTTATTTATTTTTGAGAAAGAGAGAGAGAGCGCGCGCTTGAGGGGCAGAGAGAGAGAGAGAGAGAGAGAGAGAGAGAGAGAGAGAGAAGGAGATACAGAATCTGAAGCAGGCTTCAGGCTCCAAACCGCCAGCACAGAGCCCGACGTGGGGCAGGAACTCATGAACTGTGAGATCATGACCTGAGCCGAAGTCAGACGCTCAACCGACTGAGCCATCCAGGTGCCCCGTCTAATTTCCTTTTAAACCCAAATCTGTTATCTCCTAAAAAAAGGCCCCGGTGAGGACCAACTTCTGAAAAACAGCCACTGTGATGGGTAAGCTGGGTGTTGATCTCGGACAATACGGCACATTCTTCCAGGGAGTGACAGGTTGAAATACCTTTGTTAATCACGAGGATGCATACCCACAGCATAGGAACACACGGGACAGATGACTTTGTTCCAGGGTAAAAGGGAGGACTCTCTGGTAATAGGACCGATACTCACGACAATGATGTTAAATGTACCTGGAGACACATTTCAGCTGGGAGGCTCAGAGCACGGAGCCCAACCTTACAGAGGAGGGGCTGGGG
The DNA here is from genome assembly GCA_017311185.1 of Proteles cristata cristata. NCBI lineage: Eukaryota > Metazoa > Chordata > Mammalia > Carnivora > Hyaenidae > Proteles > Proteles cristata. The sequence goes on from JAESUZ010005394.1 coordinate 667,655, forward strand.
GGCCTTAGAAGGGGTTCCAAAAAAGCGGAGACTTCTTGGAACGCCTTGCAGACTTCCTCTTACACACATACTTGCTATCTATACTCGCCTCTTCTGCATTAACCAAACACATGAGCCCGAGTCCTGTCTTGCTGCCTGGCATGGTCTCTGCTAACATCTGATATTTCCTTCTCGTGCTCAGCGCCACACCCCTGCAGTCCCCCGCCCCTGGAGTAGCTGATCTTCCTCCCAACTACACTGGGCTGTTCAGCCTTCTGGACTCACAGGTACCCGCCTTGCTCATGAAATGAGCCCGAGCAGGTGTTTCGTGCGGGAAGCTGGGGGCTAAGTAGACTCAGAAGAGGAAGCCTGTGAAACACTATGGCGTATGCCTGCTGAGAGCTGAGAGTCTGTGATTTAAAAATGTATTTCTTAGGTCAGCTTGAACACAAAAAAGAAATAGAAGGCCAAGTACTTCATGCTTTCAGTTCCTTTTCAAGTTTTATCCATAGGTTGTGTTGTTGTTTTTTTTTTTAACAACGGTTGTATCCACACAGTACGTACATTCTTGTGGTCTACTTCCTGTACCTATTTACTGTTTACTTTGTACACAACTGTCTGTATATGTAACCTTTCAGCAGGTGCACAGTATTTGACTTCCGACCTTCACTGAGGCCAACGCTCCATGTTGCAATTCAAAGAACATGTGATTTGGAGTCAAAGAAACAGTTCCAGTCTAGAATCTTTTACTTAATAGCAAGTCATTGCCTTATCTGTAACGTGGACATGATGCTGCTGATAACTTCCTCACAGGCTTGTCGAGAAAACGAAATGAGATGATGCGTGTGAAAGCTGCCTTATCCCAGGGCACCGGGCACTGGGCCTTACAGGCCGACCTGTTCCCCCACCCAATGCACAGGCTAACGCCCTAAGCCGTGAAGGGGCTGCATGTGGACACAGAAGGAGATGCAGGTTAAGTGAGGTCCTGAGGGTGGGCTCTGATCTAATGGCACTGGTGTCCTGATGAGAGGAAGAGACAGCAGGAACACACACACACACACACACACACACACACACACACAGGAAAGACTGTGTGAGGACAGGAAGAGAGGTCTGACCAGAAACCTGCCCTGCCCACAACTTGATCTTGGACGTCCAGCCTCCAGAACTGTGAGAAAAGAGACTTCGGCTGGGTCAGCCCCCCAGCCTGTGGTGTTTTAGGACACCCAAGCAGCCTAAGAATACTGGGCACCGGAAGGACGATTAATTAAGAAGTATGTCTGGGTGGTTGGGCACTGAGAAGCATCCTGCTAAAGGTGAGGCCACCCCCCAGAGTCCTTTTCTGGACAGCATAGGCAGCACGATTGGTAGGGGCTTCCCCGCCACTCTGAGCCTCCCAAAGCACCCCCAAGGGGCCGAGATCTTCGTGAGGCACCCATCTGCTGCCCACGTGGGTCACCTCTGCAAGCTGCAGCCTGGGACGAACGGCTGGACAGACAGAACGCCGGCAGGGCCCCGTGTGACTGGCTCTGGCCCACGGTTCATGAGCAGACAGGATACACACTTGTCCAAACAGACACTCTCCTACTCTCTTCCTTCTGCCCGGAGAATTTCACGACCCAAACAGGGCTGCTCCCTCAGCCTCAGTTATCTAGAAGGAGAAGATAATGTGCAGGAAAGCAGCCGCCAGCCCCAAATCCCAGAGTTAGCGGAGCGGTCGTTAGCACAGCAAAGCTAAGATGATAGTGACAGTGAAGAGAGGCCACCGTGAGGTGCGGAGTCTCGTTTTCCTTCCAGTCAGAACTTGGGAAACTGGCGTCCCCGTGGTTTGAGGACGGCCCCAGGCTTGGGCTCTGCTGACACCATCCTGTCTCAGAACACGGGATGCAGACACTAAAGGAAGAAGACCACCCTGACGCGGGGGGCCCGGTGCCGGGCTACCCCGGGCGGGCCGAGCACGCGCCGAGGGCCCCAGCAAGGCAAGGGCAACGCCCGACGGGGGAGAATCTATTTGAGACGATGTCTGATAACGTTCCAAGTGCTCGTGGTGGGAAAATTCAGAATGTAGCTGGGCTTCCTTACCTTTCTGTTTGTTTGGGGATGGTTTGCTCTGGGGCACTAGAAAGCAGGTGGGAAGGGCACATGGCTGATGGCCACGCTCTCGGTGGCCGCCTGACACAACGTAGAGGTGCCTGAGTCAATGGCCCGATGATGAGGTTCAGCCCTGGGAGGCTCCCCCGGGAACCTTAGCAGCGAAGGGGTCAGCCATCAATCCCACTCCACGTTGTGACCTAACTGCCAGGGGCTGCGTGTGGGAGGAGGAAGGGACCGAGCGGTGACACAAGGCAGGGGAAAGGTGGATTCTGGGCTCCAGTCGCCACATCTGAGAGAAGGAAGGCAGACCACGGTGGAGCACAGCCCAAGCACCGAGGTTCCACGGACCTCGAAGGCCAAGGGCGATGAGGAGGGTTCAAGTTCAGAGGTCGGGGGTAAAGGTGGCTCCTGAGTCGGCAAGGAGACCAGCTATAGCCGACTTTTGCCTATTTCCTGGGGCTGGGCTGTGGGGGGAAGGAGGCAGGCAGCCCCCAAGCGGTTTGAGGCGCTGCTGAGAAGTGCTCGGCCTCAGGCTCCCCGTGCAGGACCGCAGCTCCCGGGTGCTCCCGAAAGCACCTCTACGTGGACGGCGAACTGGAGCAGGGGTGCAGGCGTCAGGGCGGCCGCGGGCGTGGGGAGCAGGGGCCGATGCTCGCTGAGATGACACGGGACGTGGGAATCTTCCAGAGGAAGCAGAGTTGTGCGCCTCTGGGGAGAAGTCCAGGGCCAATGGCAGGGAGTCCCAGGCTGGGCGGCCCCCCCAGCGACCAAGACCTCAGTTAGGTGTCTTCGGGTGGGCGTGAGCGCGCACCTGCTGCCCACCTCACTTCCCTCAGAGCTGCGGCAGGGGTGACTGGCTGAGAAGGTGCGGCAGAATTTCCTTACCCCTCCTAGGGGGAAAATTACTTCCTCTGAGGAGGCACTACTGACCTATCAGTGTGACCTATATTTGCATTAACTCTTTTAGCAGCTGTACCTCATTGCTGGCATAGCGTGCAGCTCGTGGTTCATCAGAAACCCCGGATCTTTCCACGTGACTAATAAACCACAAGCAGATTCCTACTAAGGCCTGTTTAGTCATGACTTGAGCTCAAGTCTGAGAGCTGTTTACTGTCCCCTCAAGGGGATTATCATTAGTAAAAGTATCCCACGGTATATTCTATACACACACACACACACACACATTCTATAGATGTTACAGTGTATTCTTTATGTGTGAAGGACTAAGCCACACTTTTCTTCTTTCTTGCAATGAAGATCAATCCTAGCTTAGGGCTGTATTTCTGTACAATATTATTAAAAACAGGAGAACTGGAATTTGCCAATTCTCTCGAGTGAAATAGGAATTCCTAAATGCTGGATGACCAAGTATGTTCTTGCGTTGTAACAAGTTTTAATACATTTTTAAAAATGTATTTAAGGGGTGCCTGGGTGGCTCAGTCAGTTAAGTGACTTTGGCTCAGGTCAGGATCTCTCAGTTTGTGGGTTCGAGCCCCGCGTCAGGCTCTGTGCTGACAGCTCAGAGCCTAGAGTTTGTTTCAGATTCTGGTCTCCTCCTCTCTCCACCCCTCCCCTGCTTGTGCTCGCTTGCTCTCTCTCAAAAATAAACATTAAAAAATGACTTAAAACATGCAGAACCTCAGGATGGTCCCTTCGACAAGCCTTGACCCAGGCTGCTGCAGCCTCTGCATCTTTAGCAAGGGGGGCACCGCTGGTCTCCAAACAGAAACAATGCTAAGTAAGACAGCTTTCGATCCGACAACTCTGCCCGCACATGTGGTGGCTACGGACTATGGGAGAAAAGGTAAACCTCCTGCAAGGGCAGCATGGATTTTTCTAGAACACCACTGTCAACACTAGAAGTATGTCTGGGCTGGCAGCTCCCACAACACGGAGACAGACAAGGACAGCCGCCTGCCTAAACCAGGGGTGCCCCGGGCGGCAGCCTCACCCACCTTAGCGGCGAACCAGGAAGCAGTTCAAGGGGAGCACTCAGCAGGGAGCCCCGGGGTCTCCCATTACACTCAAGCCTGATGAACACCCCTCTCTCCATCCCCCCCCCCGCAGCAGGCAGGAACGAAGTGGGGATGCGTGACAGGAGGGGACCGGGGCTGCCGGCTCATCAGAGCGAGCTTCACAAGTAAGGACGCAGGGGATGCTGGCCACGTGGCCACAGCGGCCCCCAGTTCCACGTGTTCCTTCTCCACAGGAGGAGCCAGGACCCAGAAGGAGGAGACGATGTTCCCAAGGTGACACAGCTAGTGGCAAACTAGCTGGAAAGCTGAAGTCTGGATCCTGATCCTTATCTCCCCATTTTGCCTCCTCTGCTAAGTAGCCTATGTGAAACCAGGTTTGCTAGTGTGACTGGATTTTTGCTGGCATGCTACAGGAAAGAAGTCAACAAGAAATTTTTTTCAATGTTTATTTTGAGGGGTACCTAGGTGGCTCAGTGGGTTAAGTGTCTGACTTCAGCTCAGGTCATGATCTCGTGGTCCATGGGTTCGAGCCCCGTGTTGGACTCTGTGCTGACAGCTCAGAGCCTGGAGCCTGCTTCAGATTCTGTGTCTCCCTCTCTCTCTGCCCCTCCCCTGATCATACTCTGACTCTCAAAAATGAATAAACATTAAAAAAATTTTTTTTTATTTTTTGTTTATTTTGAAAGAGAGAGAGAGCAAGCAGGGGGAGGGGCAGAGAAGAGGGAGAGAGAAAGAATCCCAAACAGGCTCCACACTGACAAGTAGTGAGCCTGATGTGAGGCTCAATCCCATGAACTGTGAGATCATGACTTGAGCTTAAATCAAGAGTTGGATGCTTAACCGACTGAGCCACCCAGGCGTGCCAAAAATAAAAAAGATTTTACTGAGAGATTTTCCAGATGAAATTACGTTCAAATAAATCAACTGAAGAACTAAGATTGGATTAAAAAATGACAGCGCTGCTGAGATATCTGACCATCTTGCAGCATAAAGACCACATACAACTAGCTATTCAGTCCGGCAGTGTCATCTGGGGAGGTGTCTAACTTCCTGTCATCTACAAGGTCAGCTAAAAGCCCTGAGGCTGTCTACCGACCATCTCACAGCTTCCTCCAATGGGATGAAAATGCCTCCTCAGTCAGTCTAAATTCCTCCACCTACGTGAGCTCACATCTGCGTCCCTCCTCCCCAGCAGAGTTCTTCCCTCCTCCCCGCAGAGCAGAGCACAGAGCAGACGGGCTGGCAGTTTAACCGAGATAGGCGAGCTGGTGCTTGGCCTGGAGTCACACTCACACCCACTGCTGAGCTCTGCACCACCTCCGCCCGCCGGTCACGGTGCTCAGTCCTTCTCTGCTTCCTGGTGAACGCAGGAAAGCCTGGCCCCTACGGAACAGACCGCTCTCTCGGGGAAGAGCGGGGACTCAGGGCATGGGGGCGGCGAGGCAGGTTCCGTGGGCTTGCAGGGCTTTTCAGTGCCCTTAATGGAAGATGTGACGGGTGTCTTCTTTTAAAAGGGCCAGTCTAACAAAAGGACAAGTGTGCGTCTCCTGGGAACCCGGCCGGGGACCGTTCCAGCCTGCGCCCCCCTTGGTTCTCGTGATGAGGAGTCCCGGAGGCCCGCCCACAGCAAAGAGGAGGCTATGAATTCACTGCCTGGGGTTCAAGGGACCATTTTCATTCTACCTTATAAACTGAAGAGAATGAAAAGGATTTCGTAGCTGGATTAGCGACTCTATTATATCACCATAAACAAAAATAGAAACAAAACACAAAAAAAGCCTACAACTGATTAAAGAGCAAACCAAACTACTTGACAAATCTCCAGGGTCAGCCCCCCGCCCCTCCGCGGCCCTCTGCGGAGCCAGAGCTGGGCAGGAGCTGGCGCTCAGACACGGGCCGCAGGGCGAGGTCCTGAGTCCACCCCCGGGAAGCGTCTAGCTTCTGAGGACAGGGTAACTCCAGCCGTCGGCCAGCACTGCCCCGTCCTCGGGCTCGTCCCATCTAGCCTGGAAGGGTCATTTGACCTTCAGAGCCCTGAATCAGTGTAGGGGGTTTCGGTGTTTGTGTGTCTTGTAACATAGAGACTGTGCCTTTTTTGACCAAACAAATTTGGGATCCAGTCTCCAGAGGACCAAGCGAACCCCGTGGCAAAGGGAAAGGAAGCTGCGTGGGGGCAGAGCTGGACACGGACCTCCTGTGGGCGCTTCCTCATCCTTACTGTTAAATCCAAGGTAAAAGGGGAGTAAAGTTAGGAAGATAAATGAAGCTAAAGGATTACTCTAAAAACTGACAGACAAAACCATTTTTTAAGGCAGCAAAGGCCCAAACATACAGAAAAGGAAACCAACCAAAATGGTCTCAGGCAAAATAATCTGTCAAAGCAGCAAAGCCTAAAACACACGCAGAGTGCGGAGCTGGGGCTCGAAGGGGCAGATGGGACAGGGTCCCGGGCACGGGCATATTTCATCTAGAGAGGCGGGGATGACGTCCCGCGGATGCAGTGAGCTCCCTCATCCTGCCCCCCACCCCCACCTGTCCCCAGTGTCTTCCCTCTCAAATCCCAGCGTCCCCCACAGGGGGGTCCATTACATGTCTGGTCTGCTTGTCATTGTTTCCAAGTAACTGGGCTCCAGAGTAGAATGTAGGCCTCTGCGGGGTGGGGGCGGGGTTGTTGGAGTACACAGGATGCGTACAGGGAAGGAGAAGACACGGGGGGTACACAGGATGTGTACACGGAGGGAGGAGACTCGGGGGGGGTACACAGGATGTGTACACGGAGGGAGGAGACACGGGGGTACACACGGGGGGTACACAGGATGTGTACACGGAGGGAGGAGACTCGGGGGGTACGCAGGGTTTGTAGGAGAGAGAAGACATGGAGGGTACACAGGATGCGTACAGGGGAGACAGAAGAAAATGGACGCTGTTCCCCCTCTGCCTTCCCCCTTTTGTGAACATGACGGAACAGCAGAGCGTACGTGTACGTAACTTACAAAGGTGCCCAGACTGGGGCTACGACACTCTTACTGCTAGTCTGCAGGATCAGAAAGTTTAAGCGACAAAACGTTGAACGTTACGGATACTGGTGCCGGCTCTATGCGAGCCTGTCATTGTGTCCTTTCTGCTCTTGCGGATGCCTACAACCTTCCGTACTGAGGTGAGGAATTTCCCCGCTGGGTCTCAGGGTTAAGCACGGGCATGACGAGGGCTAATGCAGAGCTCAAGTCTCTAAAAGCTTCTTCCTGTCTTTCCAGAAAGCCCCCACACGGGGAGAGGTCTTAAGCGTTCCCACCCCACTCTCCTGCCTGGTGGCGTGTGTTTGGGGGCGGGGGGCTTCTGTTGGGTGCAGGTTGACCTTTAACTCTGCTGCTGATGTGATCACACTGGGTCTGCCCATTGATTTCCTCCAGAAAACGTTCGTTTGCTACTTCTGATGACAACAACGATACAAAGAACTATACTTCTGCGAGCTAAGACGCGAGCAGCGACGGGGCAAAGGAGGCTGGCCTAGAGGCCACACGGGCAGGTGGGTACTTCGGAGCCGGCAGGAAAGGGGGCAAGGCACCTGGCCCTCGCTGCATCCCATCAAGGGCCTCTTCCTGCGACAGGGAAGGGAAGTAACCAATGGACCACTACCTGCCACTACCCACCACCCTCCTCCCCTTCCCCTCAGTCTGGCTGCATCCCAGACCACACCACGTATACCCCCGTGACGAAACCTGGTGAGACACATCGCTGAGTCTAGAGGAAATCTGTAATTTGGAATTTAAAAAAAGGGAGGAAGGTAAATAAGCCAAAGCTGACAAAATGTTGGAAATTATTTAGGGGATGGAAGGCGGTAGGGGGGGGCGGTGATGAGTAACGGTGGTCACAAGGTATAGACTTCCAGTTTTAGTTAAGTGGGTTCTGGAAACCTCATGTACAGCAATAGTAACTAGAGTTGACAACGCTGTGTTGTACATCTGAAAGTTGTTGTACATCAGAAAGCTGCTGCCAGAGACCCTGAAAGTTCTCATTACGAGAAAAAACAATGTAACTGTGAAGCGCTGGATGTTAACTGAACTTATTGTGGTAACCATTTCACAACATACCCAGATAGCAAACCATTATGTTGTACACTGAAACTAATATAATGTGATATGTCAACTGTATCTCAATAAAACTGGACAGAATACTGTAACTGGTGATGAGCAGAAGGGGGGAGGGCCTCATTATTCTATTTCCTACTTTTCGGTACATTTAAAACTTCCAAATAAAAAGTTTAATTTTTAAAAATTTATAATGTGGCCCTGTAATAAATTAAGGGTGCCTTTTTTAGCTTTACCTCAAGAATCTCTAGAGACATGCAAGAGGCTAGGTTTTCTACCACACAGCCAGCAAAAAGTATTACTAAAATACTGTTTCTACATGACATGAAAAGACAAAATAAGTGCATAATTTCACAAGGAAACTAGAAAAATATCATGAGAAAATGTTTTGGGGGGAAATAAAATAATCTGGTATATTTAGTTAGCTCTAATAGCACAAGGCAATTCTAAATAAAGCATATGCAGTTAAATTAAAAAAAAAAAAGACATCCTGTTTTCAATTTCAAAGAGCCTGCTAGGGTACTTTTCCTCATCTGATCACTTGCTCATGAAGAGGCACATGCAGCATCCTGTCCATCCGTCCATCCGTCCATCTGCACTCACAGTCATAAGTATTAGGTCAGCCACGGCCACAGCGCGGCATTGGGGCCCCTACTAGCCACTCGGAAGACTGGAACCACGACTTTCCCAGGCCAGCCATTCCCCGCTCATGCAGCCAGGCTTCTGGTATGTTCCCCCTCAAGTTGAGCTGTGGGCCGTCCCTGGGGTAATCTCTGGAGGGAATCTGCCCAGAGGAGACGTTTCTAAAAATTCATTACTGGAAGGAGGTTTTCTTCTCCACAAGGAAGCCACCCACAAAAGTGGAAGAATATATCGGGGAGTGTGTGTGTGTGTGTGTATGTGTGTGTGTGTGTGCGCGTGCACGCGCAAGTTCTTCATTTAATTTGAGTGAAAATTGCAAATGAGTTGGGCGGCTCGCTGGGAGACTAAGCTGACCAGGTTTGGGTTCCCTTTGTCAACCAAACAGAAAGCTTAGCGGGACTCATAAAAGGAAGCCTTTTCTTCTGTGCAAGTGGCCGCCTCTGCCTACAGATAGGGAGGGAAAACCCCAGTGTGGGGGCCTGACCTGATGAGAGGTGCTCTCCCCTGCTCTGGATGGGCGTCCGTGCTCCCTGCCGGTGCTCCCAGCCCACGCCCACAGCTTCGAGGTTTCAGCCCTAGCAGAGGGTCTGTCCCCTCCAAGGAAGGGGTCAGCCAGGTTGGCCCTGCCCACGCAGGCTCCGATGGGCTTGCTTCTGGGGAGAGTGGGGATGGATGTCCCACTGTGTTTCCAGGAGTGGCCAGCAATGAAGCTAATACAGCTAATGATCCGATCCCATGCGGGGTCCCCATCTGTGCAACCCAGAGAAGAACATGGCCATCGACCGGCTTCTTTAGGCACCAGAAGAATGACAGAGTTCAGCTGACTCAGATTAGGCACCATTAACACGGCCTTAACTAAACCTATCGGTGGGGCGCCTGGGTGGCTCAATCAGTGTCTGACTTCAGCTCAGGTCACAATCTCGTGGTTCGTGGCTTCAAGCCCCATCTCGGGCTCTGTGCTGACAGCTCAGAGCCTGGAGCCTGCTTCGGATTCTGCATCTCCTCCTCTCTCTGTCCCTCCCCCACGCCCGCTCTGTCTTTCAAAAATAAATAAACATTAAAAATAAATAAACAAACATATCCTTCAGTATCTGGTACCTTAAAAAGCAGAAAAGGAAACCTTGGTTATTTCTGTGGGGTTTCAACATTTTGAGGTGATTTTTTGTATTTCATCTGATGTTCCACAGCAGGGGTGTGTGATCAGCATGGACTGTAAAACTCGAGATTATAACTAAAATATGTTTAACCAGTGCACTAATTAGGATATTTGCTGTAAAGCCACAATGAACGTACTAAGCAATGCTACAGGGTTTTTTTTTTTCTTCCATTTGCTGTGTATTTTGCTTGTTTGTTCTTGGGAAATTTTCTGAGATCTTTAGAAAATTTTTGGAGTCCCAGGGAAGACTCTGTTTCAGGTCTACGCTTATTTTTATTTTGTTATTGAGTAAATATGACAGCTAACATTGTGTAAGATCAAAGTATACAGCGTGTTACTCAGATACACTTCATATACTGTAATGTGATGGCCATGTCTGTCATATTAAGAGCTGCAGGACAGCACTGCCCACACTCAGCAGGAACAGCTCCGGGCCTCATGTACCGCTGTTACAGCGCAGCCTTACACACCGTCACTCTGGCCTCCCCACCCCCAGTCCCTGGAAACCACCATTTAGCTCTCTGTTGTTCACAAGTTTCGTTATTTTAGGCTCCACACAGAAGTGGTATGTGTGGTCCTTGTCTTTCTCTGACTGCCGGCACTTAGCATGATAATATTCTATTGCGCACATGGACCACCTCTTTTTATCCATCTGCGAATGGGCATTTGGGTTGTTTTCACATCTTGGCTATTGTGAATAATGCTGCGATTAACACAGGGGGTGCAGATATCTTGTTAAAAATCCTGTTTTCATTTCCCCGGGAATAGTGTTATAATGATCATTGAGAGACGGAGAGTCACAGGACTGTCACTGGGATGTGCCACAGCTGGGAAGGGGAGAGCCAGTGTGAGACAGTGTCAGGACAATGACTGACCTGCTTTTTCCCTTCCTTTCCCTACAAACCAGGTTCATAACCCATATTCTGATCTATAATAGATATTTGGTCTTCATCCCTATTCCTGGCACAGAGCTCTTTGGAATTTCCTAACTAAGAGAGCAACAAAGGTGTCTTTTCTTATGTTAATTAGGTGACTTTTGGAACACACCCAAGGGTGACAGCTGGTTGTCGACCAGGTGGTTGGAGGGCTGGAAATTTCAGTGCTCCCCTGCATCTCCCTCGAGGGGAGAGGGACTGGGGGTCGTATCAGTCACCAGCAGGCAATGATTTAATCAATCATACCTAGTAAGGAAGCCTCTGTACACATCCCAGAGGATGGGGTTCAACACATAGAGACTTGGAGAGAGTGAAGCGCTCTGAGAAGGCGTACGCTCCTGGCCCCTGCCCACACACCTTGCCCTGTGCCTTTCTTCCATCTGGACGTTCATCTGTATCTTCTATCATATCCTTATATAATAAATCGGCAAGCATAAGTAGTGCTTCCCTGAGTTCTGGAAGCTCCTCCAGCAAATTAATTGAATCCAAGGAGGGAGGAGGTCATAAGAACCTCAGACTGGTGGCCAAGTTGGACAGAAGTTGTAGGTAACTTGCGGACCTGTACTTGCAGCTAGCATCTGAAGTATGTGCGTGGCGGGGGGGAGGCGGTCTGGTGGGAAGGAGGCCCTATCCTGTGGGATCTGATGGCGTCTGCAGGTAGGCAGTGTCAGAATAGACTGAATTCTAGGAGAACTGCTCCCTGGTGCCCAGGGTGGAATCGGGTGCAAAACCCTTAATAGTCCACTTGGTCAAGCTGTGGCTAGTAGCGCCAGGCAGTGCCAGGCCACAGTCCTCTTCCCTGACCCAAGAGGCCTCGTCTACCTCCCCAAGGGTGCTGGTTTCTGTGGGGAAGACTGGACAAAGGGCAAAGATCCACACCTCACAGCACAAAGCAAGAGTTTGCTTCCTAGTGGGTTTGGGAGGTAGAGGAACAGTTAAATCACAGACAAGAGAGATGTCACTCACTAAAAATTCAGACTCCTCCAGAACCGCTGTTCTTAAAGAAACCAAGCAGCTTAGATCAAATGACTTGAGTACCATGCTCACATTCTTGAATAAGACATATGAAGATGGACAGCGAAGACGCCACCCCAACTCCTGATCCCCTTCTGTCTGGTCCCTGCTGCCAAATGGGCAACTGGATTATTAGTTTCCTGTGATGCCTTCCAAAGACGGATTACACATGTACAGCAAATTAGAATATGCATTACTTCTGCCCCTCCTTTTTTACATAAACGGTGGCATATTTGTACACTTTTCTGTACTTTGCTTTTAAACTTAATCTCCAATTACATTTTTAAAAAATGTTTATTTACTTTTGAGAGACGGTGAGAAAGAGTGTGAGCAGGGGAGGGGCAGAACCAGAGGGAGACACAGAATCTGAAGCAGGCTCCAGGCTCTGAGCTGTCAGCACAGAGCCCGACGTGGGGTTTGAACTTGGACGCTCAACCAACTGAGCCACCCCTCCAATTACATTTCTAAACCTGATTCCAATTTCTTTGTTCTCTGTCTACGTTCTAAAAATTAAGAGTAGGAGCCAAACACAAGTATTAGAAAACTCAACAAAATAAAAAGTCAAAACTGTCAGAGAACAAATTCCAACGCTGTACCGGGATCATCTCTTTTAGACCATTCTCGCTGGCCGATTTCTCGAAGCCCTTACAACCATCTCAGCATTACCTGGTCCTCAAAGAGGATGCCACCCCTCCGCCCCTCTACTGGCTTATCCACCCGGGTCTCTTCTCTGCAGCCAAGCTTCAAGAAGAAGGGGTCACCCCCAGGACTCCCTAAATTCCACTCACCCTGCAGCCCCAACTTTGCTGACTTTTCCCCAGATATCTGTGGACTTTCCTTGTTACTAAATCCAACTAGACTTTTCAGCTCCTAAATTACTCCACCTGTCAGTAGCATCTGAAAGTAGTGACAATTTACTCTCTTGTAAAAACACTCCTCAGGCTCCCTGTGACGCCTCCTGGCTCTCTGGGAGCTTCTCTGCAGTCTACTCTGCCGTTCCCGGGCTTCCTGACCACCCTCGGCACGCTGGGGCTCTCACGGCCGCCTCCAGCTCTGTCTCTCCAGTGCAGAGCTCTCTGCACGCTGCACAGTGTGTGTTCCACAGCCCCGGGGCAACTCTTCGAGGGCGGCCTGTAGGCACTGCACACCCAGCATGTTTAGAAGTGAATCTGCCGGGGCGCCTGGGCGGCTCAGTCGGTTAAGCGTCCGACTTCGGCTCAGGTCATGATCTCATGGTTCGTGGGTTTGAGCCCCGCGTTGGGCTCTGTGCTGATAGCTCAGAGCCTGGAGCTGCTTCAGATTCTGTATCTCCCTCTTCCTCTGACCCTGCCCTGCTCACGCCGTCTCTCTCTCTCAGAAATAAATAAAACACTAGGAAAAAAAAATATATTTAAAGAAGTGAATTTGTCATCTTCCTCCAAATACCAGCCCTATTTCATCTGTTTTGAATCTCTGGAAATGGCACCACCCAGCCGTCTGACCCAGGACGCTCGGGGTCATCCTTAAGCACCACCCCTCAAGCCTTCCCACCCCAGGCATATCCAAGCCCAGCCACCCCGGCCCTCTCAACGCCTCCCAGGCCCACGACTATCCTCAGTTCCCTCTCCTTCCTCAACTCCCTCTCCCTCCACTCTGGTCCGGACTATTGCAACTACCTTGCAACTGATCTTTTTGTTTCTAATCTTGTTTCCTCCAAGCCGGTTTCCATGTCCTGTCAGAGTAATCTTCCTATGATACAAATCTGATCAAATTATTCGGCTGCGTAAAACCCCTTAATGACAGGATTTAAAAAAAAAAAAAAAAAGATCCCAGCAAGCTGATTTTAAAGTTCTCCCGGAAAAATAAACATGCAAGAATAGCCTGGAAAACATCACTGAAAAAAAACCATGAGCGTGAGTTAACCCTACCAGATTTTTTTAATGTAACATAAATCTGCAAAAATCAGTTAAAACGGTGAGATTCTGGTGTATGGATAGACATATAAATCAATAAAAAAAAGAATAGGAAGTCTCAAAATATAATCAAAACACATGGGAATTTAGTATGTGATAAAAGTGGCATTTATTAAAAAAAATTTTTTTAATGTTTATTTTTGAGAGAGGGACAAAACACAAGCAGGGGAGGGGCAGAGAGAGGGAGACACAGGAGCCCAAGCAGGCTCCAGGCTCTGAGCTGTCAGCACAGAGCCCGACGCAGGGCTCAGTCTCACAAACTATGAGATCATGGCCTGAGCCGAAGTCAGACACTCCACTGGCTGCGCCACCCAGGTGCCCCCAAAAGTGGCATTATAAATTAGTGGAGAAAAGACGATTATCAACAGTGTTAGAGCAGCTGGTAGGCGAAGCAAAACAACTAAGTCAGGTCCACACTGCATGCCTGCCCTGCATGGGCATAAGCACCTCAAGGATCAAAGACTTAAAATCTAGAAATGAAGGCATAAAGTATTACAAGAAACAAAGAATAATATAGCATGAGGCCATTTAAAAATATTAGATTTTGCTGCATTAAAAATAAAATGTATGGGGCATCTGTGTGGCCCAGTTGGTTAAGCATCCGACTCTTGACTTTAGCTCAGGTCATGATCTCATGGTTTGTGAGTTCGAGCCCTGCATTGGGCTCTATGCTGACAGCGCAGAGGCTGCTTATGATTCTCTCTCTCTCTCTCTCTCTCTTCCTCCGACCACCTCTCAAAAAATTAATATAAAAGCAAAAAAAAAAAAAAAAAAGTAGATGTCTGCTTAGGAAAAGCATCCGATATAAAGAAAGCCAAAAGACAAAAATCATAGATAAACGTCTCCTTTTTCAAATACTTAACTCCTAAAAACTCAATAGGAAAAAGACCAAACGCCCAAAAGAATTTGGGGCAAAAGATTTAGATTGCTCACAGAAAAGATAATACAAGTGACTCATAAATATGGAAAAAATGCATCTCAGTCATAAAAAGAGAAATGCAATTTAAAACTACACAGAGACATGATGTTTCATCTATAAGACTGACAAAGATCAAAAAGTTTGATAAAACACGGAGCTGGGGAGGATGTGGGCAAACACACACTCCCGTATGCAGCAGACAGGGATGTAAATTGCTACAGCGTCCAGGGAGAGAGACCTGACGCCATCTAACAAAACTAAAAAATGCACACACTCATTGCCCCAGCGATCCCACTTCTAGAATTTTTTTTTGTAGCTGTATCTGTATGTAATAAAACCATATGTGTATAAATTTGTTCATTGAAGGGCACCTGGGTGGCTTAGTCAGTTGACTGTCCAACTTTGGCTTAGGTCGCAATCTCATGATCTGTGAGTTCAAGCCCCACATTGGGCTCTGTACTGACAGCTCAGAGCCTAGAGCCTGCTTTGGATTCTGTGTCTCCCTGTCTATCTGCCCCTTCTCTACTCACAGTCTTTCTCTCTCAGAAAATAAACATTAAAAAAATTTTTTAACTTGTTCACTGAAGCACAGTGTATATATTTTTTAGAAGTACATAAATAACTTAAATGCTTATAGTTAGAGAAATAGTAGAATAAATTATGGTAGATCCACAAAGAGATCCATAAACAGAGTATTGAAGAAAAACAAGAATAAAGATGTCCTTTGTGAACTGATCTGGAAAAGTCCCCAAGATATATTAATATTAGCTGAATGAAGAAAGGTACAGAAACGTGTAGGTTAGCTACCTTCTGGGCAAAAGGGTGAGATTAGGTAGGTTACGGGTTCACATTTGCCGATGTCTGAAAATATCCCTGAAAAAATAAACAGACATGACCACATTGATTGCCTTTATGGAGGGAACTGAGTATCCTGAACAGAGATGGAAGGAATATTTTTCTTATATACTCTTTTGATCCTCTTTAACCTTGAACCCTATGAATATATCTATTAAAAATATTAGGGGCGCCTGGGTGGCTGAGTCGGTTAAGCGTCTGACTTTCGCTTAGGTCATGATCTCGTGGTTTGTGGGTTCGAGCCCCACATCGGGCTCTGTGCTGACGGCTGGCTCAGAGCCTGGAGCCTGTTTCAGAGTCTGTCACTCCCTCTCTCTCTGACCCTCCCCTGCTCACGCTCTCTCTCTCTCTCTCTCTCCTAGAAATAAATAAAAAATATTTAAAAAAATATTAAAGTTAAAACCAGTTTTACAAAGCCATAGTAACTATACTGATGTGAAAGGGATGGAGGAATAAAGAGACATATCAATAGAACAAAGCAAGAAAACAGGAAGAACCATATAAGAACAAACTATTCAAGAACTGAGACAGTAGACTAATCCTAGAGGAAAAGAGTGGGATCTCTGTCTCAAATCTCACATCAAAATAAACTCCAAAGTAATAATAGCATTGGAACAAAATATGAGTGGAGCGCCTGTGTGGCTCAGTCGGTTAAGTGTCTGACTTTGGCTCAGGTCATGATCTCATGGTTTGTGAACTGGAGTCCACATTGGACTCTGTGCTGACTTCAGTTCAGAGCTGGCTTCAGATCCTTGGTCTCCTTCTCTCTCTGTCCCTTCTCATATCTCTCTCTCAAAAGTAAATAAACTTAGGGGCACCTGGGTGGCTCAGTCGGTTGAGTGTCTGACTTTGGCTCAGGTCACGATCTCACGGTTCATGGGTTTGAGCCCCACGTCGGGCTCTGTGCTGACAGCTCAGAGCCTGGAGCCTGTCTTCGGATTCTGTGTCTCCCTCTCTCTCTGACCCTCCTCTGCTCGTGCTCGCTCGCTCACTCACTCTCTTTCTCTCTCTCTCTCTCTCTGTCTCTGAAATAAATAAAAATATTTTTAAAAAAAGTAAATAAACTTAAAAAAATTTTTTAGAGTGATGCTACTGTCTTGCCACCACAAGGAAATGAATTCTGCCAACCACCTGAAGGAGTATGGAAGCACACTCCCCATTCAGCCTCTGATGAGAACACAGCCCCAGTCAGCGTCTGGATTGCAGCCAGGGGAGACCCGAAAGCACAAAACCCATATAAGCTACAGCCTGACTTCTGACCTACAGAACATCAGATAACAAAAGGCAATTGTTATTGTATTTGTGGCAATTTGTTACAAAGCAAGAGAAAACTAATACACAAAGAGCCAATTTCCTCAATATAGAACAGAGTTCTTACAAGCCAATAAAAAAACAAAGTGCTCAACAGAAAAAGAGGCAGGAGACTTAAAAACATAAGCTTGAAAACAGAATAGGAAATACAAACAGCCAAAGAATCATACAGAGATGGTCAACCTGGTTTTTAGGATGTCCTTAGAACAGTGCCAGACACATAGGGGCCACTCAATATTATTTGCTCAATACATTAATACATTTATTTCATAATTAAGGAAACACCAAATAAAACAAGATACCACTTTTTACCCACTAGACTGGCAAAGACTGAAAAGATGGATACACCCTGAACAGACAGCAGACATTTCCTTAAAGACGATACGCACGCACGCGCCAGCAAGCACATGGAAGGAAGCTCGGTGTCAGTGATCAGTAAAGGACTACAACTCACTGCGGACGCCCACGTGAGGTAGCGCCTCACACACAGCAGGATGGCTATGATGCTCCCCACGCCCCCCAAAAATAATGAGTACTGGTGAAGATATGGAGAAATTCAACCCCTTCTGCACTGTTGGTGGGATTATAAAATGGTACAGCTACTATGGAAAACAGTATGGTCGCTCCTCAAAAAAACATAAAACAGAATTCTCATTATGATCCAGCAATCCTGCTTCTGGGTACACATCCGAAAGAATTAAAAGCAGAATTCCGAAGAGATATCTGCATGCCTGGGTTGATGGAAGCATTAGTCACGAAGCAACTCAAATGTTCATGGCTGGACGAACAGACACCAAACGTGACAGGTATGTACAAAGGGACACTATTCCGCTTTAAAAAAGGAAGGACATCCTGTCACATGCCTCAACATGGACGTGCCCTGAGGACCTGCTTTGTGAAATAAGCCAGTCGCCAAAAGACAAGTACTGTAGGATTTCACTTCTGTGAGTTACCGAGAGGAATCAAATTCAAAGGCAAAGAGTAGACTAGTGGTGGCAGGGGTGGGGGGAGGTACATAGGGAGCTGCTGTTTAATGGGTACAAAGTTTCTGTTTTGCAAGACGAAAATGTCTGGAGATGGGCTATATAACAATAGGAATATACTTAACATTACTGAATTGTACACTTAAAAATAGTAAAGATGAGGGGCTCCTGGGTGGCTCAGTAGGTTAAGTGTCTGACTTTGGCTCAGGTCACGATCTCATGGTTTGTGGGTTTGAGCCCCACGTTGAGCTCTGTGCTGACAGCTCAGAGCCTGGAGCTGCTTCGGATTCTGTGTCTCCCTCTCTCTCTGCTCCGCCCCCACTCATTCTCGGTCTCTGTCTCTCAAAAATGAATAAACGTTAAAAAGATAGTAATAAATATGGGGCGCCTGGGTGGCTTAGTCGGTTGGTCGTCCGACTTTCGCTTAGGTCATGATCTCGCAGTTCGTGGGTTCGGGCCCCGCGTCGGGCTCTGTGCTGACTGCCAGCTCGGAGCCTGGAGCCTGTTTCAGTCTGTGACTCCCTCTCTCTCTGACTCTCCCCTGCTCACACTGTCTCTCTCTCTCTCTTAGAAATAAATAAAAATATTAAAAAAAAAAAAGGTAGTAATAAATAAATGAGAAATTAGTTAGGTAAATAATGGGATACCTATATAAAGGCTTACAATACACTCATTGAAAAGAATATATATCTTTATGTACTAATCTGAAAAAAATGTCCAAGATGTTCATGTTTTATTTTTAAAGTGGAAGTTATTTAGAATGGCACACTTCCACTTTGTGTCAAGAGCATGGATATGCATACAATATATGCTTGCATACACACAGGAAACTTCTGGAAGGCTGCTAAAGAAACACTTAGGTATGTACCTCTGGGGTTAGGATTAAGGGAGGGTGTGAAGTAGAGAAAGAGAAATTTGTACTTTTCATTTTATATGCTTCTATATTATTTGAGTTTTTGCAACAAACATGTTACTACTTTCATATAAAATTAATTTGGGGGACACTTGGCTGGCTCAGTTGGTAGAACATGGGACTCTTGATCTTGGGGTTGTAGGTTTGGGTCCTGGAGAGATTACTTAAAAATAAAAATCTTAAAAAAATTTAATTTCCTAGAATAAATAAGCGAACAAGCAGGCCAGCTAATAAATATTTTCTAATAGTTTTACATATCCTTAGAACAAAATCTGAATTCCTTAGGAACAAAACAAGGTTCTGGGGCACGTGCATGACTTAGTAGGTTAAGTGTCCAACTCTTGGTTTCAGCTCAGGTCATGATGTCACTCTGAGGTCGAGCTCTGCGACTCTTGGTTTCAGCTCAGGTCATGATCTCAAGATTGAGCTCCGAGTGATCTCCGAGTCAGGCTCTGTGCTGACAGTAGGGAGCCTGCTTGGGATTCTCTCTCCTTTTCTCCCTACCCCTCTCCCACCCTCGCCTGTACTCTCTCAAATTAAAAAAAAAAAAAAAAAAAAGGGCAAAGAAAGGTCCTTCGTGATATGGTTCCTCTCACACTCACTCTCTGTTCCAGTCTCACCCAATTTCCAGTTTGTCACACAGGACACACTCTGTCTTGACTCTCAGATTTGCCAGACGCTGCTGCTTTTGTCTGGGACACCACCCACTCCATCCCTTGAGTTATATGGCCCTCAGGTCCCCGCTCAGACACCTCTTCCTCCAGGAAGCCTTCCCCGTGCTCCCCCCACCCCCAGCTTCGGTTTAAGCACCACGGAGATGCGTCGGGCCCACTTGAACCCCTCTGCCCCGGGCTTATCACACAGTCTCACGATGACTTGTAAAACCATCTGTCCCTCCCACCAGACTGAAGTGCCCCCAACCCCCCGCAGTAGCCACGCCTGTCCGGGTCACTGTCCAATTTCTAGCATCAAGTCTGACACACAGATGATATTCAGCAATTATTTGTCACATTGGACTTTTATTAGAAAGGAGATAGAACCACATCACAGACAATTTAGGAGCACAGAAGAGGGAAGGGGGAATTTAATCCTACCATCTAAAAGCAACCACAGTGTTCCTCCAGTAGTTATGCTCCCTGGGCGTGTTTTTTCAGGGCTGTATTCCCAAGCCAGATATTTTGACAAGACCCCTGGGACACAGTCATTTTGGTTAGAGAACATTTTGCTGCACCCTGTGAAAACATGAGGCTTTTACCAGCCAAAGTAAAGATTACTGTTTTTGCAATCAAGTAACATGTCCAACAGACCACAGACATCCCAGATCCTTTCTCGTCACTAACCTACCTCTCCTCCCTGGGGACTTTCACTCCGCACTTACTAACTAGTTTACAGCCTACTGGGTGCCTTTTGAAAACTTACTGTTCTACTCCCCAAATTACCATGATAAAGCAGCGTGAGAACATTAATGTGAGGCGTGTCTGCATTACTGAAGAGACTGCTAAGGATTCCATGGAGGAGGCCTCATAACAGCAGTGAGGGCAAGAGAGCAATCACGCTGATGGCCACACATCCTTCCCACCTCCCTACTGAGTTTGAAGACAAACCCACGTAAGACACAAGTGAATCCTCAGAGCCCTGCCTCCTCCCTCACTACCCCTGGCCCTTACCCCACACCCAAGAGTAGAGCTTGAGACAGACCAATGCATGGGATGAGCTTCTATGTTTGCTCATTGTTAGATTAAAAAAAAAAATTAATGTTTATTTTTGAGACCAAGAGGCACAGAGAGAGACAGAAAGAGAGCGCGAGAAGAAGTGAGGGAGGGGAAAAGAGAGAGGGAGATGTAGAATCTGAAGCAGGCTCCAGGCTCCGAGCTGTCAGCACAGAGACTCCCCCAGGGCTTGAACTCAAGAACCGTGAGATCATGACCTGAGCCAGAGTCGGACGCTTAACAGACAGAGCCCCCTCCAAGGTGTCCCCAGCCTACAGAGTGTTATACAGCTGCTGGGACATGGCTAATTCATCTCCAGGGTCTTTCTGACAGGTGCCTTTCTGAGACTACTTTTTCTTTTCATGGTGTTAAAAAAAAAAGGGGGTTGGGGGGGGCTCTGTGCTGACAGCTCCGAGCCTGGAGCCTGCTTCAGCTTCTGTGTCTCCCTCTCTCTCTGCCCCTCCACCACTCTCGCTCAGTCTGTCTGTCTATCTCTCTGTCTCAAAAATAAATAAAAGCATTTAAGAAATGTTCTGTTAATTCCAAATACTGAAGAGGAACACAAACACATACACCTAGAAATAAAAATTGGAAAATATTTTTTAAAAAAAGAAAGAAAAAAGAAAACTCAGTAGGCCTATAGCCACTGGCTACAGCAATTTTCTACCTCCTTTTACATTTTTGGCTTAACATTTTCCTGGGTAGCTGCAGAGCCTTTCCATTAAACTTTTTAAACTGTACTGAGGTATTTTACTCCGATCAGTGATTCACAATGAAAAGTAATTCTGCAACACTGTCAGGACTAAAGTTTCCTTTCCCCACCTCAAAATACTCCCTCAGGATGGAGTCCCATAAGCAGGATTCACAGAGGGGTGAGGCTATTGGGACACTCTGCATGCTGAATAACCACTCCTCGTTCCTGAACTGCTTTCAAAAAGGTGTCCACCAATTGGCAATGGCTGTAGAAAGGCGCGCAGTGCAAATTCCCTCACCAGCCCTGAGTTTTAACCCAAAGTTTCTTCCTGATTTAATGAGCTAAAAGGCTAAATGGTTACTTTGATAAGAATCAACCTTTATCAGCACCTACAATGTGCCAAGTATCGCACCAGGCACTTCGTATGCACCATCTCATTTAAACACTATGACCCTGTGAACCGGTGCAAAGCTCAGGGAGGGTGGAGAGGAGGCTTCGAACCCAAGCTGTCTAACCCGTGTCCATCTGCTGCCCACTCCTGCTCGGGTGCCTCATTCATGGTTTAATCCACGTGTCATGGCTATAGCGGCAACGAACATATTCCCAAAGACTTCTTCTCCGGGTGAATCCCCATCTCCTGGTTTGTCTACCCACGGCAGATACTCCCAAGTTCAAAAGGTCAGACACAGCCTGTGAGCTGCCATTTCCGGGCCAAGGTTCCGACAGTGGACAGGACAGGGTGAAAGCGGACTGGAGTCAAGAAAAGAGGGGCGCCTGGGTGGCTCAGTCGGTTGAGTGTCCGACTTTGGCTCAGGTCATGGTCTCATGGTTCGTGGGTTCAAGCCCCGCATCGGGCTCTGTGCTGACAGCTCAGAGCCTGGAGCCTGTTTCAGAGTCTGTGCCTCCCTCTCTCTCTGATCCTCCCCTGCTCACGCTGTCTCTATCTCTCTCTCAAAAATAAATAAAATAAATTAAAAAAAAAAAAAAAAGAAAGAAAGAAAAGAATGCCCACGGTAACTGCAGAGATGCATCCTGGGCCCTTTGCAGCCTGTCTGTCCTCAACAGCTGGGATGGTCAGCTCCACAGGCTTAAAGGCCTGATGTGGCGCAAAGAGAACCGAAGAGAATGGTCAAGCGCCTGGTCCTGCAGAGAACGTCCGGAGATCCTCCGGGACAATCCCCGCCGCCTTCCGGTCTGCGGAGGCCAGAGAGCAGCTAGTCCCAGCCCTCATGAGGTCACAGGGCTAACGAATGAAGAAATCAGGAAATGATTTCTTTTTTCTTCAAGAAATACTCTGGTTGAATTTCCTCAACAGGTTTCAACTTCTGCATTCGGACAAAAGTGTTCTGTTTTAGTGACCCAACTGAAGGACGCGGCAAAAACTGCCAGTAGGGCGGCCAGTGGTTACAAGCGTGGACTCCAGAATCGAAGGGCCCAGACTTGAAATCTGGCTCTAGCCTGGCTGTGGGATCTAAGGAAGTTGCTTAATCCTTCTTAGCCTCCACTGTGTCCCCCATACATAGGGACAGTAACAGAACCTACCTCTAGGCAGGGAGAGGGTACCAGGAAGATTAAATAACGTGTGCAAAGCACTTGGTCATAGTGCCTGGTGCATGGTACGAATTCAGTACATTTTTACCAACAGTGGGAGTGGAAGTGGTAGCAGCACTAATACTAACAGTGGTAATCCTGTTTGGATGGATGGATGGATGGATGGATGGATGGAAGGAAGGAAGGAAGGAAGGAAGGAGGGATAAATTTCCTTTTCCAATGCATTCAGAAACAAAGGATAGGGGTGCCTGGGTGGCTCAGTCGGTTAAGCGTCCGACCCGGCTCAGGTCACGATCTCACGGATCCGTGAGCTCGAGCCCCACATCGGGCTCTGTGCTGACAGCTCAGAACCTGGAGCCTGCTTCAGATTCTGTGTCTCCCTCTCTCTCTGCCCCTCCCCTACTTGCTCTTGCTCTCTCTCAAAAATAAATTTAAAACATTAAAATATCAAAAAAAAAAAAAAGAAGAAGAAAGAAAGAAACAAAGGACAAAGGTATTGCTCAAATGAGATGAAGTGGTTGAAAAACTTGCCAAAAAGTAAGCAGGTTATGAGTCTAGCACCAGGCACTTACTATACTAGCTAAGTTAACATTAAACTAATTATCTAATTTTTCTTACTTCTCAATTTTTCTGACCTATAAAGTGAGAGTACTGCACCAAAAGAGCTCCAGGGTCTATTCTGGTTCTAAGAATTCTGATTCATCTGCCAGGGCAAGTAGTCCTGGAAAGATCTCTGTTCTAAATTAGAGCCGTCCATTATTGGCAGAAGGCCAGCCGAGGCTGTTTGGTTTCCCATAAGTGTTTCCCCTTTAATATTCTCTCTGCTTTGTTTTGAGTTATATTTTAACTTACAAGCTGGTTCAAACCTTCTAAATGATAGCTCTAACTTAATTAATTCTAAACTCACGCCCCCAAAACTACTTTGAGACCCAACAGGCACAGACTAGTTGCACGCTTCTCTTGGGCAATTCCATGAATAAAAGATGGTGGGTGAGAGATTCTAAGAAGACATAACACAACCTCTGATTCAAGTTCGGGTCCCTGTGCTCTTGAGGCCAAAGGCATCCTGGCAGGTTCAGTCGACGACGAGTCACAACCTGTGTGGCCATGTCTGCTCTACTGACACACACACCCCCGCACACACTCTGACTCCAATCTTTTGGACCCCACTTGCCTGCTCCTTCCTTCGCTAACTGCTGACCCCTCCCCCCCGCCCCCGCACCCCGGTTTTAGTGCCCCAGTACCGGCCTTTCCTGACCAAGCTCCAGTGTGAAAATCCTAGTTCAGCAGGAAGCAAGGCTCCCTGAGGGGAGGTTTCCTCGCTAGTCAGGAGAGGACCGAAAGTAGGATTAAAGTAGCAAAAAGACATCTCCGGTGGCTGAGGGAGTGAACAAACAGAGTGTCATCTAGAGGAACCAAGCAAAGGTCACGCTGAGCTGCCCATCTGATGGCCCCAGGCGACGAGCAAAAGGTATCCGTCCAGGACACTTTTCCTCAGTGAACACGTCGTGATTTTGTGTACGTGTCTAATCTTCAGAAAGACCAAAAGCCTGGGAAAGATGAATCTGGGTTTGAATCCTGACTCTTGTCACTTCTGTGTGACCTTGGGCACCTTCCTAACTAGCGGTGAAATGGGGACAGCAGCACTCACGTCAGAGGGCTGACAGGAGGAGTAGGTGAGACAGGGCGCACACACCGTCGGGGCCTCCTTCCTGCCGCTACACTGTCGCATCACGGCCTGCGGGAGGGTGTCCCCGGCACCCCTGCACCCCGGCAAGCCAGCATAAAAGCAGGTGGTTACTGCGGTGACCGCCTCTGAGGCGGAGAGAGCGCTTTGTGCAGTCACAGCCCCGGAGGCTGGGGGAAAGGACAGAAAAGGGCCCAGGCGTTAGTTAGCTCCCTGCTGCCCGGGCAGCCGACTCCCATCCCTGGGAGTTCCTTGAAGCACAGACTGTTGTTGCCTTTGAACAGGGAACCACTCTGGTGTCTGGCATCAAGGGCGGTGGAGAATCTTCCACAGATGTTACCGTGACTCCTGGAAATCGTCCAAAGTAATCATAAACAAGTAAGGCCTCATTTTAAAGTACGAAAACTGGCTGTTTCATAACAGAGGGGCCGATGCTGGTCCTGATGATTGTGAAACTGCAGGGAACTGGGACAAAACTCTGGCGGGTTCCACGGCCAAAAAATTGTGAGAACTTAATTTTTTATTTTTTTTTATAATATTTTTTTGAGAGAGACAAAGTGTGTGTGTGTGTATATGTGCAAGCGGGGGGCAGGGGGGTGCACAGGGAAAGAGAGCGAGAATCCCAAGCAGGCTCCACGCTCAGCACAGAGCCCGACGCAGGACTTGATCTCAAGACCTTGGGATCACGACCTGAGCCAAAACCAAGAGTCAGACCCTCAGCCGACTGAGCCCCGGGCCTCCCCCCAAAGAGGTGAGGACTTGCAGCCGGTTTAGCTGGACGCGGCGCTGCTCTACACACAGCGTTCCTCCTTCCCCAGTACGACCCGGCCGGCCACGGTGGCCTGGGGAAGACGGAATCAGTATGATCTGAGCTTCAGCTAGAGCCGAAGTGTGAGGGAATCCAGGGACAGGGACTGCTCTGCTGCCCCCTCCCGACCACCCCCCGCCCCCCCCGGGCCTGCCTTCTCTCCAGGGATTCCCTCATTGATGCACAGCCCGGCTGACCCCTCGACGGGCCCAGGAGGACTTTCAGTAAACGTGTTTTCAGCTAGTCAGAAAAGAATGGGTAGGATCTAAGCAGCCTGTCTGGAATTTAAGAAGCTTTATAAAAATAGCCAAAGCGTAGGTCCCCAGCCCTAGGCGGGGTGCCTGCAGGGAGACGGAGGAACGTGGTACCGACGGCCTGTTGAGGCGAAATCAGAAGGCCGGCAGGCCCAGCTACCAGAAGTCGGCCCGACGGGAGAGCGCGTAGCAGGAACTGTGCACCATTTATTGAGCAATAAGTACGTGCTGGGTGTGGTTCTGAGGACACGCACGCATTAACTCGTTTAATCCTCATGCCAACTTTCCAGGAGGTACCACGGAGCGGCCACACGGCAGATGGGTGCGTGGAGGCAGACACAGGTCACGGAACTTGTCTACGGTCCCAGTGCTAAGCCAGTGGTGACCCCAGGAGCCATAACCCCCGGCCTGACGCCTGAAGCCCCGTGCTGGGACACGGCGTGAACGTGAACACTGCGTCTGCTGTGACGTGCCGGGCAGCAGGCTGTAGAGACCCGTGGAAGAGGTTGCCTGAAGCTGCTTCTTCAGAGCAAGGGCGTGTGTGGTGTTAAAGGTGTGCGAGGGACCGGCTGTGCTGCGACCCCGGCGGCCAACGGGATGGTTCTCATGTGAGGCACCCCCACAGACGGAAGTGGAGGCTGAGCATAGGTGACAGTCAACGTGTTTTCGTGATTCAGACCCACCCTGGACCTGCAGGGCGGGCAGGCGGGCGGCCTTGCTCCCCGGGGGCTGCGACAGCCAGGCCTCGGAGGACGCACGTGCAGCCCGTCGCGTCACACGACTGCACAGAGCCTCTCGGGTTCGGACTGCACGAATCGTGCGTCTGGTTTGTGAGGCTGCCCGCGGTCCGCCCCACAGGGCACGTCCGAGGCAGTCATCAGCCGCCCTGCTCACGCCGCCTGGCTGCAGGGAGGGTGGGGTGAGCCCAGCAGAGAAGACAACGTATGCCTGACCATCTGGAGCCAAGCCCATAAATTCCAGAACTCTTTTGAAATTTCTGATTATGTGGCCAAAGTCTGGGAAATGTTTGGGTCTACTTGACTCTAAGAAAACACATTCTCTTTCAAGAATCTGCTAAAACTGAAGCCACGAGCCACCATCAGTGACGCAGACTGAAAGCTGAAAGGATTTACAGCTGTCCCCGCTGAGGGAATAGCCCACAAGGTTCTAGCACTCTGTAAATATTTGTTGAATGAATAATCTGTATTCTCACTGATGGGACCAATCACCAACGCTGGGCTTCTAACTATATGAATAAAAGGAGTATTCCAGAAATGTTACTAAAAGACTAACGTTAGTGGGAGGGAAACTCTGTAACACACAGGACAGCTTGTATCTCTGATGTACAAACAACTCCTGCAATTTGACAAGAAAAAGAAAAGAAAGAGAGAGAAAGGTTGGCAGAGGTTATGGACAGGAAACTCCCCGAAGAAACATGAATGGCCAATAAATATGTGAAAAAAATAGCATCCTCGGAACACCAATCAAGGAAGTGCCCATGAAGATACCAGGATCTCACTCCCCCTAAGACAGAGAACCACCCATATTTCCTGACTGAACTCAAGCTTGAAGAGCTTCTACCTGGACCAGTAACTGACAGGTCTGGGACTTGAACACAGGCCTGTGTTTACTCCGATGGCGCCGCCCCACCGGGAGAGCTGTGTCATGGCTTGGACCCTCTTAAGTCAAGCCACTTAACCGTGAAGACTCAGCTTTCCTCGCGGGCAAAACGGGAATCACAATAGGACCTTCCTACAAGGGTGCAGCGAGAACGCGATGGGGTAATGCATATAAAATGCGGGGGGGAGGGGTGGTCAGTGCTGCCACTTGGCAAATCTTCAACTCTCTGACGCATTCATTCCACAGAGAGTCAGTGAACTCGTACCCTGGCCGGGCATCGGTCCAGACCTGGGAAATCAGGCAGTGAACCGGAGTGCCCCTGCCCGCATGGAGCTTACGCTCTGATGCAGACTGGTGAGGAGACGGGTATCAGGAAGATAAAATAACAGAAACATACGGTGTGTCAGACAGTAAGGAGGAGAAAGGGCTGAGCGGGAGAAAGAGGGGAGGGGGCTGTAATTTGAGAGAGAGGAGGCCTCCCTGATGGGAGGTGCCGGAGCAAAGCCCCAAGACGGGAGGAAAGGAGCCACGCGCCGTCCGCGTCCGCTGTCCGGGGAAGAGTGTTCTGGGCAGAGAGATCCTAGGGAGGCTTCAAACAGAGGAAAGGGTGAGTGTGGCTCGAGGGGAGAGAGCGAGGAAGGAGGCAGACCTATATGCAGTAGGTGAGGGCAGGGAGCTGAGCGGGCCCCCTTCCGGGTATTGCTGCACTCGGTACTTTGGTTCTGCACCAAGTGAGGGGGAAGCCATTGGAGGGTTCTGGAAAGACAAGTGATATGGTCTGGCTATTTTAAGATATCTTTTTTAATGCTTATTTATTTTTGATGTCTCTCTCTCTCTCAAAAATAAGAGAGAGAGTGAGCAGGGGAGGGGCAGAGAGAGAGAGGGAGACACAGAATCCAAAGCAGCTCCAGGCTCCGAGCTGTCAGCACAGAGCCTGATGTGGGGCTCGAACTCAGGGACAGTGAGATCATGGCCTGAGCTGAAGTTGGATGCTTAACCGACTGAGCCCCCCCAGGCGCCCCTGGTTCCTATTTTAAATGGGTCACTGAGATGGCACTGTCAAGAAGACGTGGAAGGGGACAAGGATGGAAGCCAGGGGGGCAGACAGGAGGCTCTGTGTCAGAGTCTAGGGAATAGAAGACAGTGGCTCAGACCACAGGCAGTCAGAGTCTGGGCATAGTTTTCATGTGGAACCAAGACCTTGCTGAAAGCTCAGATGTGCAGTGGGACACTCCAAGAGGAGTTAAGGATGACTCCAAGGTTTGGGCCTAAGGAGCTGGGAGAACGGAGTTGCCATTTGCTGGGAGAAGTTTCCAGAACAGAGGCTTCCTGACCACAGGCCCTGCAGACGAGTGAGAGGGCCAGCACGCTCTGGACTCCAGTTGGAGAGGCAAAATCAGGAAAGTGCATCGGTCACTGTGTTTTAGGGCAGGACGTCAGTCCCTGGGAGGGAAGCTGATAAAAAACCAGGCACAGGGACATGAGCAGGTTACCATGGGATTCTGGCACCAGACAAGAGTCCAGCTGTCAGAGCCAAGGCGCAAGCCAACACGGGGCCTCACAGCCCAATTCCTGAGTGGGAGGCAGCCTCAGTCCCTCTGCCTCAGATGGGGCCGGGTCTTAGAGATGAGCGGGTCTGCCTTAGATGGGGCTGGGTCCTAGAGACGGCCGGGCGACAGGCTGGCCGGTCAGGGGGCAGGGGGCAGGGGACCCGGCCGGCTGGGACAGCAGGCTGGGACCGAAGCCAGAACCCAGACAGACCTGACTCCATCTGCACCCACGGCCATGTCATCAGGTGACGCTGGGGTATGATAGACTGATTCTAGGCCTTGAACGTGGGCAGGCCACCAGGCCAATCACCCTGTGAAAGGTGCAGGTGAACAAAAACCCGAGTCCCTCCAAAAGAGACTTGCATGTGTCTAGGATCCTCATGGGGAGGGGTGAAGGGCAGGTCCCAGGAGGAGAAGAGTTGGGGTGCCAGTTTTCCAGCGGACTGCTAAACAAAAGCCAGAAGAGTGGTGGGGGCCCGGCGGGAGGGAGGAAGCAACCTCAGGGAGCAACAGCCCAGATGAAAGGCTGAGGGGGAGGCTGCTCTTGGTCTGCGGCCTGCGAGGTGGGCGCTTACAAGTGCAAGGTTAAGCAGAATTAGTGTGATCGGCCTAAGCAATGTCTCCTTCCCTGCGCTCGTTCTCAGACTCCTCGACGTTGATGAAATTGCATTCCACACACGCTCTGTTTTTCCTAGCTGGAGGATAAGATGTTCCCACCCAAATACAAAGAACTTCTTTCAAAATTAAAGCAAGGAAGGGGACAATATCCAGAGCGGCTCACCGTCTGAGGATTTCATCTGAGTATTTATTTTCATGCTTTCTTATAAAGGCACATAGAACCGTTTCACGAGTTACTGTAGAGAGCATAATTTCTTCCGCCGGCACTAAAGATGAAAGTGCACTTCTTTCCCCGAAATGACAGTTTCACACCTACTACTGAGCAACTGGAGAGGAGAGGACTTTTGCAAATCTTCACACTTGTTAACATGGAAATACCTGTGCAAACTCCTGGGTTGGCCTTGGGTCCCGTTTCTCTGATACAGATCTATGCCTGTGTACGCCATCGATGAACAGCCATTTCAGCTTTCACAAAAGTTCTCCATATTAAAAATAAAATCAGATTGATAAGGCGATGTCTGAGAGCAGCTGCAGGGAACCACGAAGCCCGACAAAGCAGGAACCGGGCATCCACAGGCGCTGGTGGCCGAGGCGCTAGACTGCCACACCAGCCCCAAGGCCCATGGGATTGATTCTGTGCTTCAGTAAATACGCAAACTGCTTTATGTCATGAACTTTGGAGTCATTCTGGAATAGTCAACACGCAGAATGCTGCATGTGCAAAGGCTTAGGATCTCTTATAGTTAAGGTAATGAATATTCAAAGCAAAGCAAAAAAATGTTTTTGTTAGGTTAAGTATCTGTGCCAAAAAGCACCAAAGGCACGTGTATTAATGATCTCACAAATATTTCTACTCTGGCTGAACAGTCCCACCTGTGGAAATCTACGATCGCAAATACAAAGGACTTATGCACCATGGTGTTTGTTATTATACTGCTTATAATAAAGAAAAATTGAAACCAACCCAAAATGTCCAACATGTAGAGGGAGTGGTCATAAATCATATATGATGAAATATTTTGCCATTAAAATTATACTTAGAAGCTATTCTAATAACATAGAGAAATAATGATTACACAATGGCTGAAATGAAAAAAAAACGGTATAGAGATTACCTATGTACAAGTTGCATTAAAATAACTTTTTTTAATGTTTATTTACTTTTGAGAGAGAGCACATACAAGCGGGGGAGGGGCAGAGAGAGAGGGAGACAGAATCTGAAGCAGGTCCAGGCTCTGAGCTGTCAGCACAGAGCCCAACGTGGGGCTCGAACCCATGGACTGTGAGATCACGACCTGAGCAGAAATTGGATGTTTAACCGACTGAGCCATCCAGGCGCCCCTGAAAGTAACTTTAAAAAAAAACCACATTAAAGTGGTAATTTTTGTTGACAATATATTTTTTCTGTTCCTTTTTAATTTTTACATATTTTCCAAATGGTGTGCAATGAGCATGTATTGCTTTTATAATGAATAAAGACTTTCAGAACAAGCTGTAAATATATACAATGTATTACTTTTCCTGAATGTAAAAGTTTAAACACTGAAGCTAAGGAAGAAAAAGAATCCTAGAATCAATGTTTCTCAGTTGCAGTTCCCGTGTCTGTGACCTGTTCATCAATCTTAGTTATAAGCTTCTTAAATGGATATTTTCTTAATGATCCTCATATCCAATAATACCTCATTCATAACAGGCACTCAATAAATATTACTTAATGAATAAAATCAGGACAAGTTACAATGGCTGTTTACTATAACGGAAAAGTGATTTCAACAGTCAAATACGTATTTTCCCTGCATGGACACATGTCTGGACAGGATAAGAAGGCTCGGCTCTGGGGACTGCAGTCTGGCAAGCAGTGGGAACAGTTTCGTCACGTGGAACAGCATGACCATGAGAGTGTGTGCAGCGCCCTCTGTGGCGGACAGCTCGGCACCCCATGACCAGCGGTTCTCAAACACGTTTTCTGCCACCACACAGGGCACTCAGCGTTGGGATGCTGGACCCATGTTCCACCCGGTGTCCCTGGGCTGTGCCCCACCCTGGGGGTGCAGAGCTGCCTTCCGTGGGCACTCTCCGCTTCCCAAAATGGGAGTGACCAGCAGGGACGATATGGTGGGGACAACCTTGATGTAGCTCTAATGGCTTTCTGAAAACGTGTTCTCCTGACTCACATTCACCTTGCAGGTTTTCCGCGGTCAGTAGGAACAAGTTAACCTGTGACACGTCTCACAGCATGGCGCGCCCCCGGGCTGGGAGCCGCCGCAGTGGCAGCAGCAGTGACCACCGCACATTCCTGCCACTCCAGGCCCAGCGCCTCCCCCTTTCACCACCCCTGAGGGAGCTCCCCCCGCACCCCTACTCTGCCCATGCAGAGACAAGGGGTTGGAACAGGCCTGGCGGTGCAGGAGCAGCTCCAGAGGTGAGGCTAGCGGTGGGGGGGGTGCAGGGGGCGGTGATAATCCTGAGAGTCAGACTCCCCACGCAGCCCCCCTGCGCTGGGCTCTGCCCTAAGACTGTTAGGTATGTGAACTCGTTTATTCCTCACAGCAAAACTCTGATGTCAGCATTGCTGCCATCCCCCTGCACAGCTGAGGAAACTGAGGCAGTGGGTGACGTTAAGTGATCCGCCCAAAGCCGCACAGCAGGGAGGCAGCGGATTTAAAAATCGGAGTCTGGCCTTCCAGCCATCGTACTGTGTAGACTCGCGGGACTCAAACCCACGAACCACGAGATCATGGCCTAAGCTAAAATCAAGAGTCAGATGCTCAGCCGACTGAGCCACCCAGGCGGCCCTGCCCTAGAGCTTGGATTTGTAAACAAAGCTCATGTTGGCGCGTTTAGTCCTCGCTGCGCTTTCCGCTGTTTCATCCCACAGATGGATTCTCAGAAGTTTCCATCTCTTGCAACTCCTCTGGCACGGAAATGAACTACCGGCACACAAGTGCTCGCTAAAAGCGCTATCTGGAGCCCCGTGCTATGCCTGACCCTCCAGGGCGTGAATAACCAGGAGCATGTGAAGGGCAGAATGAACGTGGCAAAGCTCCAGCCTCCGTGATCAAGTGCCCCTGGGTGCGGATGTTTGTCATTTGGTGTGTGAGGCCGCGGTTCCCTGCCCCCTGCACCATTTCAAAGACCTTCGTTACCCACGGCTAGAGATTCATGAGTTCTATACTTTCCTCTTTCACTTCGTAAGTCTGCTATTCGATACGTTGCATTAGATTAAGAGGAAGGGAAAAGTACTGCCGAAGTCTGTTTTAAAAATACGGCTACCATAGTCTTGGTCACAGTTCCTATTTTGGGACAGATGTGCATTCCAAAGCTATTAAATAAGCCCCTTTCTGTGTGTCTCACTATTTCCTCAAGCAGAAGAGATGATCTGGGGAGTCAGAAGTCAAAGGTAAACCAGTGAGCAAATCAAACACAGAAATAGTTAAAAAAAAAAAATCATTGTTGCAAAATGCATGCAGTTTGAGGTTCGGACTCCTAAGCAGAATTTAGGGACAAGGTCAGAAAAATGTCATTCTCCAAAAAAGAAACTAAGACATAACATAAAATAGGTATTAGTCATCTGTGGAAATCTTTCCTGGGAATGAAACACGCTAAAATAATGTGTGAACGTCTCCTATCTCTCATGCAGAAGGTCACAGCCCTGTCCCGTTATATCTGCTGGTATGGGGATAAAAGGGTATTGTTCCATGGCTGGCAGAGAGCGTGCTGTACCCAAGAGCCGCGCTGGCTAAGGTTTATGACCTTGGGAACAAAATTCCTTCCCACTTTTAACTTTTGAGCCGACGATGACTGTGCCACAGAGGCCACGGGGCTGCACCGAATGCGCACACATAACCAGGGGCCGGTGAGGGACTTGGGAAGGAGTCAGCCCTCCCTCCCAGCTTCCTTGGCTCACTCTGGCTCAAAGCCCTTGGTGATGCCTCCATGCCCCCATCATCTATGGGTAAATACGACTGTCCCTATTTTCCATGTGAACAAACAGGCCGAGAGAGGGGAGGGCGTGCCCAGGGTCACAGGCCAGGACACAGGCCCCTCCTGACACCGGAGACTTCTCCTGGGGAGCGCCCAGCACAAGCAGAGGCTGGCGGCCAGTTCACCCCGCGTGTCGCTGCCCAAGCTCTAGGGGGCAAAAGAAGCGATGAGGGATGGTCAGGAAATACGCGGAGCCGGGGGCTGAAGGCAGAGACAGACAGACCGTCTGAAGAAGGACAGGTGGTACGAGGGGCAGCTTCAAGGCCTCTGTGGACACTCCCTCATCTGTGACTCAAGACATCACCCTTCGGGATCACTCACGGCTGAGGCCAGGCAGCCTGCTATGGGCGAGGGGCAGTGGTCGGATGCAAGCCACCAACCTTCAGGTCACAGAGCTGGCGGGGCCAAGCGAGGGCTAACTGGGCGGCAATCTTTGGTGGAGGGGACGACATAGTCACTTCTGTTTCCCGCGCCTCATACAGAAGCACCGTAGCAGGTGCTTAAAAAATATGTGCTGACTCTCAACAACAGCCAAAACGTGGAAAGCGCCTAAGTGTCCATCAACTGACAAATGGATCAAGAAGATGTGGTTTATCTATACCATGGAATACTACATGGCAATGAGAAAGAATGAAACATGGATGGATGCTGAGCGCAGTAAGTCAGGCACAGGAGGGCAGATACCATATGTTTGCACGTACAGGGGGATTAGGAGGAACTTAACAGAGGACCGTGGGGAGAAGAAGGGGAAAGTAGTAGGGGAGAGGGAGGGAGGCAAACCATGAGAGACTCTTGAATGCTGAGAACAAACTGAGGGCTGATGGGGGTGGGGGGAGGGGAAGGAGGGTGATGGACATGGAGGAGGGCACCTGTGGGGATGAGCACTGGGTGTTATATGGAAACCAACTAGACAATAAACTATTTAAAATATATATATGTGTGTGCTGAATCATCTACGGCCATACCACCCTGAATGCACACGATCTCATCTGATCTCAGAAGCTAAGCATTGGGTCTGATTAGTATCTGGATGGGAAATATGTGCTGAATTTATTTATCACTTATCGGCCTGTCAGTTAATGAGAAGTGAAAAGGAAGAGTAGTGAACTGCTGTCTGGAGGGGGAAGAGGGCAGGAGAACACAAAGCCGCCCC
Source organism: Proteles cristata cristata (assembly GCA_017311185.1). NCBI lineage: Eukaryota > Metazoa > Chordata > Mammalia > Carnivora > Hyaenidae > Proteles > Proteles cristata. The sequence continues at coordinate 702,100 of JAESUZ010005394.1, forward strand.
CGGGTGGGTCTGTTCGTTTGGATGCCCATGTGCTCCGTGTGTGTGCACGTGTGTACGCATATACGCACGCGTGTGCATGTGCTATCACTCAAGAATGAGCCCTTCCACACAGGCTTTCTAACTGCCGCCTTTCATTGTGAGAAATTCTGCCCACTGGAGATTTGATTTGGCAAGTATTCTTTTTTTTTTTTTTAATGTTTATTTTGAGAAAGAGAGATTGAGCAGGGGAAGGGCAGAGAAAGAGGAAAAGAGAGAGAGAGAGAAAGAGAATCCCAAGCAAGCTCCATGCTGTCAGCACAGAGCCCGATGCAGGGCTCGAACCCACGAACTTTAAGATCACAATCTGAGCCAAAACCAAGAGTGGGACGCTTAACAGACTGAGTCACCCAGGACACCCCCAAGCATCCTCTTTTGAAATGCACGTGCCTCAGAGCCTCAGAGAAGGCTAAAATTTTTTTTGTATGCAATTTAATCTGAATGCTTTTCTTATAATCCAAATAAGCACTTTAGCCGGGGCAGAGAAATCTCCCTGGCTGATGAAGGAGAGGCGGGCGGGCTGGAAGGGGGCGGGGAGGCGGGCCGGGGCCGAGACTGCGTCCCAGAGCTCAGCATGAGGATGCTCCCACCAGGCCAGGAGCCACCAGCCACAGGGCTGTGTGCCTAAGAAAATGAATTCTGAAATTTCATCTTCATTAATTTAAACATAAATAGCCACCTCTTGCGAGTGTCTACCATACATGGAGAGGGTAGGCCTTGGGGTTGTGGGGAGAGGAAATAAGGAGAGGCCTGAACAAAAAGAGTAGAAAGTGGTTAACACAAACTTCCTCCTTCGAAAGTGTCTCTAAGCACTACTTGTGTTAATGACTGACAGTAGATTTGGACATCAGTTTCCAAAGCCCTTCTGCTTATATTCTGCATTCACTAAATCCATGTACCAATGCTCATCAAGTGATCCTCAGTATCACACACGGTTCAGGGAATTCTGTGCTGTGCCTAGGGGGACCCAGGGGTCGGTGGTCTGCAGCCCCTCCAGAGCCTTCACGGTGGCAGCGAGGAACCTCAGCTCTTCCCTTCGGAACGAAGGACACAAGATGTCCATCTACTCATCCTGCCCTACGCAGTCTGCGAGGAGACTCAGTGAGAATCAATCTGTCTTGTTTCATGGCCTAGCTTCTCACCTGCTTGGAGTTCAGCTCCGGAGGCTGGGAATGTCCCTCGTGCCTTGGGGTGGGCGGGTAGATCTCAGTGCTCCATCCAAACCTGTTTCTGCCCCCCGGGGTCTTCTCAGGCCGTCCCAGCCTTCAGTGAGGATGAGCAGAGCGGCCAGAGCTGAGAGATGAGCTCTGGCTGTAGGAAGTGAAGGTGTCTGGATGATACATGCTGAACTTGTACCCTACTTATGCTACTTCTCTGAAATTCAGTGAAGCAGCTCTCAAGATCTGGCATTCAGATACGTGGACAGGACTGGATTTTCCACATGAGGACACAGGAGGTTTCAAAAGCTGCTAAAAGGCTGCTTGAGGATTAAGGGAGCAAAGGCAAAGATTTCAAATAACTTCCTTCTGCCTGTTCAGCCTTGTACCCAGTTAACTGAAACGCTGTCCACGATTTCCTATGGATACATCTTACAGATTCAGAAAACCAGGCACAGGAAGTTAGGGCAAGTGATATTTTTAAATATTTAATACAAACTTATAAATAAGTATAAATCATCTTAGGCCAACAGTGCTCCCATGGGATCAAAATGCATGCAAATATGAGTGTTTGAGATGTTTGAAATATTCCCTAATGACAAGTTTTCTAAGAAGTGAACCAGGGGTGCCTGGGGGCTCAGTCGGTTAGGCGTCCGACTTCAGCTCAGGTCATGATCTCAAGATTCATGAGTTCGAGCTCCACATCAGGCTCGGTGCTGACAGCTCAGAGCTGGAGCCTGCTTTGGATTCTGTGTCTCCCTCTCCCTCTGCCCTTTTCCCGCTCACTCTCATGCATTCTCCCTCTCCCTCAAAAATAAACATTAAAAAAATTAAAAAAAAAAAAAAAGAAAGAAAGAAAGAAAGTGTACCAGAACATGTGTATGTGTGGATATATCTGTCTCAGGAGGGACTCCTAACTTTCAATAGATTTTCAAAGTGAAGGCAATATTCTCTCATGCCTTACAGGTTTTTTTAAATCCAATTCTTTTAAGTTTCTTAAGTAAAACAACATGTTTTATACATACATACTTATATATTGTTAAGCTATTATAAATGCGATCTTTTTTTCCCTTTGTGTATTCTAACTTACCACTGATAACATATGAAATAAAGATTTAAATGTTTGATCAAATGGCTGGATTTTTTTTAAATTATTGATTACAATTTAGTCAATTATGTTTGAATTCAATTTTTCCCTTTTCCATTTACTGATCAACACACACACACACACACACACACACACACACACACACACACACACACACACGTCCTATGAACAAATAGAGAAAACAACCTAACAATATGTCCAATGATGAAGGAGCAGGTAAACGGTGGGACATCCGTGTCATAGAATATCGTTAAGTCACCAGAAATTATGCTTTTGAAGACGACTGAAACATGTGAGGAAATGTTTATGATGTGAGAGAACAAGATACGAAACTACATATGCGGTAAACATGCTGATTTTCTTAAAAATATTTATGGTCTCAGCAAAAAGTACCGAAAGAGAAAGCCACAGCGTGAAGAAGGATGTTACCTGTTTTCTGCGTATCTGGGCATGATTCAAGTTTCATGTGCTGAAGTGACAGAGCAACAGATCATCAAAAGCAAAAACTCCGTGGGGTCCCTGGGTGGCTCCGTCAGTGAAGCATCCCACTTCAGCTCAGGTCATGATCTCACAGTTCATGGGTTCGAGTCCCACATCAGACTCTGTGCTGACAGCTCAGCCTGCTTCAGATTCTGTGTCTCCCACTCTCTCTCTGCCCCTGACCTGCTCACACTCTGTCTCTCTCCCTCTATCTCTCTCTCAAAAACAAACATTAAAAAAAAAAAGCAAAAACTCCTAGAAAAATGAGGAGATGAGCCCCAGACAACAATAGCCCCAAAGTGTTTTGTGAAGATTAAATCACCTACACAAAGTTTAATGAAGTGTATGGTTCACAGCATGTCCTCACTAAATGCTGGCTATTCTCAATAGTATTTTAGATTAATATTACTACTGATGTTTTCCATTTGTTGGAATTTGATTGATAACAGTATCTTTTGCTAGTAATTTTTTTTAAGAATCTTATAAAATTTTGAAAAGAAAGCCATGAAAACTGAACTAGCAGCCAAAGAAGTTCTGCTCTTCTCCCATACTTACTGTGCACATTCAAGGCCTCATTATACGCTCTCACATGGGCAGCAGGCCTCAAGGAAATCGCCGGCCTGGACCTGGCCCTCCATGCCTTTACTGCCATGCAGCACGGCTTTCTCCCTTTGGCTATCAGATTGTTCCCTGAATTAGCTAGAACTTTTAAACCCTCAGTTATCAACAAGATGATGCAATTTTGTTAAAACGAGGTAATCACGAATGTAAAAAGCGCCATGAGTTTTTAGTGATGCAATTAGAAAGGACAAGGCAGGTTGCACAGAGGCTAGGAGAGGCTGCAAGCACAGCCGGATGGCCGGAACCCCACAGACCGAAGCCCCCTCTGCAGCCACCTGACGGCCGGGCCCCACACCGGGCGGTGCCCTAGCTGTGAGGCAGGCTGGGCCCAAGCTGCAGAACGGCTGGTTCTCCCCTAACCCAGAGACACAGGCCGAGCCTTCGGAGAAGACAGTGCCACCTCCTCCTCTAGGCCTTCGGGGCACAGACCCCAGGCCCTGCCTAGAGCCCTGACTCCAGCCACCCCCCCCCACCAATGACGGCCCGCCCCTTGCTGAGGATCATCAGGGGCAGCCTGAGAAGCCAGGTTTGGTTTGCACATCCAATGCGTTTCTGTTCTCTGTAAAACGGCCCAACGCGTTAAAGGAAAAGAATGTGTTTGAGATCTTCCACTGGGATAGAAAACTGCTCTGTCACCAATATTAAAACAGTACTGCGGTGACCGAACTAACGTTGTAGTAACGATCAAGTATGATAATGGATGGGAAAACATCTGGTAAACTCCAAATGATCTACAGACATAAAAGGGAGAGAACTGTGTCTAAGTAAATAATTATAAGCAACTTAACTCGAATCAAAATTTGTGCTTCTGCACCACGTTTATGGGTTGGGAGACTCATTATCATGGAGATGTCAATTCTCTCCAACCTGATGATATCAGATCGCATGCAACCCTGTCTAATTCCCAGCAGGCTTTCTCTGTACAAATCGACAAACTGACCCTGCAGTGCTATGGATGAATGAAGGAACTACAATAAACCACACAACATTTAAAAAAAGAGCAAAGTTGGAAGACTCTCACGACCGGATTCCAAGCCTGCCTGTAAAGGTAAGGCTTTCAATCAAGACTGGGTGGTACGAGGGCACCTGGGTGGCTCAGGAGGTTAAGCGTCTGACTTCAGCTCAGGTCATGATCTCATGGTTCGTGAGTTCAAGCCCCGCACTGGGCTCCCTGCTGTCAGTCCAGGGAACCTTCTTCAGGTCCTCTGGCCCCCTCTCTCTGGCCCTCCACAGCTTGCTCTCTCTCTCAAAAATAAACATTAAAAAATAATAATAATATACCACTACACATGCACTAGAATGACAAAAATCTTTTAAACTGCAATCCCACCACCTCACACCCATCAGGACAATGACTATAAAACAAACAGAAGCAGAACACAAGTGTTGGGGAGGTTGTGGACAAGCCGGAACCCCCGCGCACTGCTGGGACAGAACGTAAAACGGTGCAGACACAACGGAAAACGATAGAGCTGTTACTCAAAATGTTTAAAATCAAATTACCACCTGATCCAGCAAGGCCCTCCTGAGTGTGCCCCCAGAAGAACTGAAATCAGGGTGTCTACGAGACGTTTTCACACCACTGTTCGCAGAGGCTTTATTCACAGCAGCCTGGACACAGAAGCAACCCAATGTCCGTGACAGGTGAACAGATATACAAAACGTGCTCTCTACATGCAACAGAATACTACTGTGCCTTAAAAAGGAAATCTTGTCACGTGCTACCATATGGATGACCCTCAAGGACGCCGTGCTAAGTGAAATAAGCCAATCGGGAGAAGACAAGTACTGGAGGATTCCACTTACAGGAAGCGCCCGGAGTAGTCAAATCCATAGAGGCGGAAAGGAGAACACTGGTTATGGGGGCCTGGGCGGGGGGGTGGGGGGGGAGGAGGGAGAAGGAAGCGGGGAGCTGTTGTTTAATGAGAACAGAGCTTTAGTTTTGTAAGATGGAAAGTTCTGGAGACTGGTTGCCCAACCACGTGAATATCCTTGACACTACTGAACTGTACGCTTAAAACCAGTTACGATGGTAAATTTTATGTTGTGTTTTTGTCACCATTAAAAAAACCCACTGAAATACTGGAGTACAAAGTGCTGGAAAGCAGGGCAGAGTCGCTGGCACCCTCCCGTACACTGCCGGGGGGAATGTGAAACAGCACAGGCGCGCTGTAAAACGGTTTGGCAGCTTCTTGTAAGGTTGAAGCTACGCTTGCCATGAGCCCTGGCAGTTCCGCTCCAGGGATTTACACAGAAACTGTACGTGAATAGCTTTGTGCACAACTGCGAAAGTACGGAGGTAATCCAAATGCCCGTTAACTGATGGCTGGATAAAGGAACCCTGGCACCCATATAATGGAATAAAAAGCAATAAACTCCAGATAAATGCAATGCAGGGACTTAAGTTCCCCTGAAAGGATAAGGTTAAGCACCTGTGAATGTGATCTTATTTGGAAACAGAATCTTTGCGGATATAATCAAACTAAATGGGGTCATACTGGATTCGAGTGGGCCCCTGACCCAGTGACAGTATCTTTAAAAAAGAAGGGCGGGGGGCACCTGGGGGGCTCAGTCAGTTAAGCGTCCGACTTCAGCTCAGGTCACGATCTCACGGCTCGTGGGTTCGAGCCACGCGTTGGCCTCTGTGCTGACAACTAGCTCAGAGTCTGAAGCTGCTTCAGATTCTTTGTCTCTCTCTCTCTCTGACCCTCCCCTGCTCATGCTACCTCTCTCTCTCTCAGAAATAAATGAAACATTAAAAATAACAATAATAATAAAAGAAACAGAATCAGAGAACCTCAAATGGTTAAAAAAAAGAAAGGGGAGGGAGCTTTGGACCCGGGGACACATACAAACAGGGAAGAAGGTCTGGCAGAACAGAGGCAGAGGCTGGAGTGAACGGCGATGGGCCAAGGGGCACCTGGGAACCAACAGAAGCCAGGAAGAGGCAAAGAAGGACCCTTCCCTAGAGCCTTCCGAGAGCAGGGTCCCACTGACACTTTGAGCTCGGACCTCTAGCCTCAGGACTGCAGGCGAAGAAATGTCTGCTGCCGTAAGCCACCCAGCTCACGGCGCTTTGTAACCGCAGCTCTGGAAAACTCACACGTGCACAATGCAGACGCTTCTCAACGTAATCTGCTCAGTGAAAGAAGAACTCGTAAAATTGCATGCTTTTGTTTCCCTTTAGAGGATACCCTGGGACAGGCAAAGCGACAGAGCAGTGGTTTCCAGAGGCTGGAGGTGGGGGCGTGGAGCCAGATCACAAAGGGACATGAAGGAACTTCTGGGGGATGACAGAACTGGTCCGAATCCTGACTACGGTGGTGATTATACACCACGGAACTGTATGCCTAAGACAGGTCAATTGTATTACAGGTAAATTACACTTCAAAAAAGTTTACTTAAGGGGCGCCTGGGTGGCTTAGTCGGTGAAGCGTCCGACTTTCGCTTAGGTCATGATCTCGCGGTTCGTGGGTTCGAGCCCCGCGTCGGGCTCTGTGCTGACTGCCAGCTCGGAGCATGGAGCCTGTTTCAGTCTGTGACTCCCTCTCACTCTGACCCTCCCCTGCTCACGCGCTCTCTCTCTCTCTCTCTCTCTCTCCTAGAAATAAATAAAACATTAAAAAAAAATTTAAAAAAACCAACAACAAAAAAGTTTACTTAAAAAAAAAAAAGCCTGGGGGTGCCTGGCTGGCTCAGTCAGCTGAGCATGTGACTCTTGATCTCCGGGTCATGAGTTCAAGCCCTACCACTGGGTGTGGAACCTACTTAAAATTAAAAAAAATTTTTTTTAAATCTGTGTTCCTGGGATTCCTTTTTCTTCTCAGTGTGTCAAGAATCCCAGGAAGGAGGCCTCTATTGGTCCGACCGGGGATAATGTGGGCAGCAAAGTAACAGTAATAGAGACTCTAACACAGTGAATTAAAGAAGCCACAAAACCAGATAAACAGAAATAAATAAAAAGATGTAAGGAAGTTTGATCGGGAGCAGGATAAAGTATCTCCTCACAAAGCATCTATTCATCACAAAGGGGAAGGAAAACTTTAATGCAAAGAAGCTGGGCACACGCCACCTTCACGGATCGAAGGGAACACCGTTAGCAGCAGGACAGATGAAAATCACCCCCTCGAGGGGATACAGCAAGAGGGTCACTTCCATGTCATTCTCACCAGAGCCACACGTCAGACAAACCCCAACTGGGGATATTCTACAAAATTCTTGGCTGGTGGTCTTCGAAAGTGGCCAGGTCACAAAAGTAAAAATAATAAAATAAAATAATACACATTTTTAAGTGTCAAAGATAAAAGACTAAAAACCGGTTCTAAACTGAAGGAGACGGAGGACAATAACTAAACATGTGAGTCTGAACCGGATCCTTTTGCTAGAAGGGCCATAATAGGCCATGCGGTGAAACCACACACAAAGGGGGTCTGGGGAGCAGATGGCAAGAATGTGCCACTGCTCATTTTCTGATTTTGATGGCTCCGTTTTGGTTATGAGGGACAACATCCTTGCTTATAGGAGAATACACAGTGAAATATTTTGGGTTGATAGAGGATCAGGTTAGCAACTTATCCTCTCAAGGGGGAAAAAAAAAAAAGTGGGGCTCCTGGGTGGGTCAGTCAGTTAAGCATCCAACTTCAGCTCAGGTCACGATCTCATAGTTTGTGAGTCTGAGACCCGCATCAGGCTCAGTGCTGACAGCTCAGAGCCCGGAGCCTTTGGATTCTGTGTCTCCCTCTCTCTCTGCCCCTCCCTAGTTCGCACTCTGTCTCTATCAAAAATAAAATAAAAACATAAAAAAATTTAAGTTATTTGTACTGAAGTTTCAGTTTTTCTGTAAATTTGTGATTGTTTCAAAGCAAATAAAGTATCCAAAGAAAGAATCCTAAGAAAGTCAAGGGCTCTTACTCCGTTCTATTCATTCCCCGTGGCCACAGGACAGGGGCAGGCTAGGAAGTTCCGTATTCCTCTAAAGTTGACTATAAAGTACCACAAAACCAGGATCTCAGACACAGCAAACCAAACCAAAACCAAACCAAAACACTCAACAGTGTTCTATTTTCAGAAGCATGAAACCCAGCATAAAGCACAGATCCACTTCATCTGGATACCGAACAATCCAATGGCCCCATGTAGAAGATCATGTGATCTATAGAGGCAGATGCCCCAAAGTGGGCAACACTACAGCGAGATTCCAACGTCAATATAGTAAAAACAAGACTCCAGTGTAATAAGGTACAACATGTTCATACTGTACTTTTTCTAATAACCATCATATTTAAGAGCTCCTATTAGCACTCTCAAAATGAAAGTCTCTATTTTAAATAATACTTTCGCCTTATGGGACATCATCAAACAAGTGAACCCGGCTTTTACAACAAAGAAAGAAGACAGTACTTTGACAATGGAGAGGCATCCAAATAAACAACTTCCGTTCTGTCTCAAGGTTTATATTCCAACTTTAACACCAAATCTTAAATTGTCTAATTAGACAGGCTCCTGATTTCTCAGAGACTAGGGTATCTAAGTTAAGTCTCCCCTGGATCTTAACAACAGTATCGCATACCATTGTCTGAAGTATCAATTCCACACTGTTTTGAACAAGACTCCCCACCGACAGGAGTGATGAACGCACCTGTGACACTGCACTAATCTAAGTGCAAAGGAGACCATGTATCTGTGCCTTTGATCCGTCCTGTCCAAAATGGCAGAAGACCACCACATGAAGGCAGTGAACTTGGTGAGTCTGAACGCAGATGGGCAGTAAGCACACAGCACCCACCAGATTTCAAAGATTGACTTAAAAAAGAATGTGAAACATCTCCTTTGTGTTTGTTCCACTGCTTATATGTTGAGATAGTATTTCTGAGATACTGGTTAAATAATAAAGACATTTAAATAATATTAAAATTACACCTGTTTCTTTTTCTTTACTGCAGCTATTAGAAAGGTTTGAATTATATGTGTGGCTCATGGCACGGTTCATGGTTCTATGGGACAGTGTAGCCTTAAACCACTAGCTCGTGAGATAACACTATCTCATGCTGCGGAAGCCAGGAGAAAGAATGGTGGACTTCCCAAAAGAACACTGAACTCCAGCCTTCGAGATCTAATCTTTTTAAGGACAACCTCTTTTTTTTTTTTTTTTTTTTACACCCGTTGCAGGCTGAAGGAAGGAAAGATCTGGTGGTACCTGGAACTCCGGTGCACTGCTCCGTAGCTGGCTCACGTTTGGTAGGGATCCTCCATGGTACTGTGTAAGGCGGAGCTGCTGAAGCTTCTGGAATTGGACCTGGAAACAAAGAGATTTCAAGGCAGTTAAGAGAGGACAGCAAAGATCTGGAAGGAGCATCAGTGTCTGTTGTTCTGTAGCAAAAAGGCTCAAGGGCGAAAGTCTTGGTTTCGATTTCTTTTCTACCTTTCTCTACCTAAAACCTTCAGGTTTCGGGTGCCTTCTGATTTTTTTTTTTTTTTTTTTTTGGTAATATTCCACAGTATGTACATCCAGTTAATCCTTTTTTTTTTTTTTAAACTTTTTTTTTAATGTTTTATTTATTTCTAGGAGAGAGAGAGAGAGAGAGAGCGTGAGCAGGGGAGGGTCAGAGTGAGAGGGAGTCACAGACCGAAACAGGCTCCAGGCTCCGAGCTGACAGTCAGCACAGAGCCCGACACGGGGCTCGAACCCACGAACCGCAAGATCATGACCTAAGCGAAAGTCGGACGCTTAACTGACTAAGCCACCCAGGCGCCCCTGTTAATCCTTTTTTTAATGTTTATTTATTTTTGAGACAGAGAGAGACAGAGCATGAGCGGGGGAGGGGCAGAGAGAGAGGGAGACACAAAATCCAAAGCAGGCTCCAGGCTCTGAGCTGTCAGCACAGAGCTTGACACAGGGCTTGAACTCACAAACCATAAGATCATGACCTGAGCCGATGTCAGACACTTAACTGACTGAGCCACTCAGGTGCTCCAATTCTTTTTTTTTTTTTTTTTTTAATGTTAGAGGGAGGGAGACAGAGGTTCTGTGCTTACACAGAGAGCTCGATGTGGGGCTCAAACCCACAAACTGTGAGATCATGACCTGAGCAGAAGTTGGATGCTTAACCGACTGAGCCCCCCCAGGCGCCCCACTTTCTGATTTTTGATTAGCCTGTTTTGGGGAAGGATTCACCCATGTTCCAAATGTCTCATGCACTGTAATAGTAAGCTCTTTGCAAGGTCTTTGAATATGTGTGTAGGTGCGCAGGCACAATCTTTTAACAGCAGTAAAAGAATTTCTTAAAGGAAAACTAAGCCACACTCTGTGAGTCTAACTATTTTCCCTTTTACATGCTCTTCTCCAGTGTGTGATAGCTGCATAGTGGTAATCATCAGCTACGATCTTGCAGGCCCACATCTGAAATCTTTTCTATAATATTAACCTTTTTGAATGGCCATATCACATTTCTTCTTTTGCATTATGTCTTTAGATGCATACCAAAGAGTGGGTACTAAGTCTCTGGGTACGGGCCTTTAGACGGCCCTCAGTACAGAACGCCACAATGATTTCCCACGGGGTAGCCCACGTGTATGTGAGAAAACTGTTCCACATACAAAACTCACTAATGGTGAAGATCATCATTAACTGGGCAAATGTGGAGGCCAATTCGACAGGTATCAAATGGCACCCCACTGATTTCACGCGCCTTTTCCTCTGCAAGCTCTTCGTTGCGTCATAGTCCCAAAGGCAATGAACTGGTTACAGTTCTTGGAAACCCCAAGGTGGTCCAATTTGGTCTGTAAGGGTTCTGTTTCTAAAAGAATAAATGACCTCTGTGGTTATATAACCCTTGGCGCTTAGAATTCATGTAGAAAAGACACAGTAGGTGGGAACCCTCAAGCAGGGTTTCACCCTTTCATTATGAGGCCCTTGGTCTAATAATAATGACAAGTACCTGATGCTGTCCTCATGTGCTTTGCCCCTTTCATCCCTAACTCTTTCCGCAACCACCAAGCCCATATTATCCTGCTTTTACAGACCTGGAGACCCACGCTTAGGGAAGCTCACCGTTTGCCCGGAGTCCCATAGTTAGAGGAGGCCAAGCTATGGCTACCTCAAAACCCACAGTCATCTCTGTGCTGTGGTCCCTTCTTTTGTTCCATTTCTCTCGATCATACTATTTATTAGCTCAGAGAAAAGTGAAGTGTGGTTGATCAAAGGCATCACTGGGGGCTCAGTCAGGTAAGCGTTTGGTTCTTGATTTTGGCTCAGGTCATGATCTTGAAGTTTCATGAGCTGGAGCTCCAAGTCAGGCTCTGAGCTGACAGCGTGGAACCTGCTTGGGATTCTCTCCCTCTCTCTCTGGCCCTCCCCTGCTCACTCTCTCTTTCTGAAAATAAACTTTTTAAAAAAAAACATCACTGGCCCTATGAAGTTCTCTGGTTTTGCTTGGTTTTTACATTTATTATGAAAAATTTCAAATATACACAAAATAGACATGGGTACAAGGAAAGCCCATCTATCCAGCTCCCACGATTATTCGAATCCAGTCTTGATTGACCTTTGCCAGCTCCACGACCCAGGCCGCCCCTCACCGACAGAAATCCAGACGTCGTATCATTCCATATTTTAACATGCATTCCCAAAAGATAAAAGCCTGTATCTGGTTGGACATTTTAAAGGCATACAAAACCCTTTGGTGGCCTTAACTTTCTTGTACCCACAATATTCACTTTCTCAAACATACTGCACTGGGAGACAGCTGTAATCTAGTCATCAAAACCCAGATCTGAGCGCCAAGACACAGTGAGCCTTTTCCACCTATCAGCTGAGTTACAAGAATAAAGTCTCCGCTTTTGATCTTAACATTCTCGAAACTCTTCCAAGAAGCACTTGACTCTCTATCCTCGATAGTCTCTAGGCCAGACTCTTGGACCTCTTGATCTAAAGCCTTTGATTCCTTCTTCCGTCAATCCATCCATTTATTCACTTACACAAAAACTTTGAACTGTGTGTCACCGCACCAGGCACAGTCTTACCAAGATGAGTATGTGCCAAAGTGCTCCCCTGCAAAGAGGGCTCACGAAGGCTTTGACTCTCCCGCAAAAGCCTCAACGCTTCAACAACGCTTCAACGAGCTAAGTTCTGAATCTAGCTAGAGGCATGCCTCGCACTGAGCCTCAGGCCCTCTCACCATCTCCCATGGTGAGTCCCCAGCCCCAAGCGCCTATTACGGCCTTCAGAGACTTCGCGCCACAGTAAAGAGAACTGGGTTTGGAGTTCGGAGGCCTGGCTGTGTGACCCGAAGCTCCCACATGGTTGGGTAAACTATTCTGCCATCTACTTCACAGAGATGATGTGTGGATTGAGAGAACAGACATGACAGTGGGATAGAAAATGTAATGCTCTGGACAACCTCTCAAAGAATTATCATCACTGTTGATAGTCTCAACTACCTCCTAAACCCGTGAGTAACTTTACTATTTTCCTCTTTTGAAATCCAGAGTCAACGATTTAGAAAGAGCCTTGGAGACTGTCTTCAACACCATAATGCTCACTGATGATGAAAATGAGCACCAAAGAATGAGTAGCCTAAGGCAGAGGTCACACACTGGCAGGCCAGGGTCCACGTTTGGCCTAGAGAGTTCTGGTGGACGCACAGGATACTGACCCACTCAATACTTTAAACATTCACTTTCCCACTGGAAGACTGTATAAACATCTGGATTTCCATCTTCTCTTGGCTGAAAGATCAAACAGCGCTGAGTGCGCGTTTTTGTGTGGCCACAATGCACGCAGCTGAGAAGCGACCGCCCCCCTACACAGGGCTTGGGTTATCGGCACCCTGCCATTCCTCGACTGTGGCCCAAGATCGGCTACCAATTACCTCATTCCTTTTCCGGACACGCCTCACCCTGTAGGTTAGCGGCCCCTAGCTTACAGCTACACGCTTGGGTGGACTGCCCTTCTGCATCTGTATGAAACAAGAGCCAAGTCTCCTAACAATCAGTCCCAAACAAAACCCCAGTGGGCCTTCTTATAGAAACTGACAAAAGAATCCTAAAACTTACAGATGTGCAAATGTCCAACCTATAGTAGTCAAAGCAATTTTTAAAAAGAGCAAAGTAGGGGTACGTGCGTGGCTCAGTCAGTTAAGAGTCTGACTTCGGCTCAGGTCATGTTCTCATGGTTTGTGGGTTCGAGCCCCACGTCGGGCTCTGTGCTGACAGCTCAGAGCCTGGAGCCTGCTTTGGATTCTGTGTCTCCCTCTCTCTCTCTGCCCCTCCCCCACTCATGGTCTATCTCTCTTTCTCTCTTTCAAAAATAAATAAACATTAAAAAAAATTTTAAAGAGCAAAGTTGGAAGACTGAAGTTACCTCACGTCAAGACTTACTATAAAGCAGTGCTACTGCCACGCAGTGTGCTACTGTCAAGTCAAAGAGAGAGCCGTGTAGAGCAAGAAACAGAAGAGTCCAAAAATAGACCCACACAATATAGGGCCAATTGACTTTTTTTTCCAATTGATTTTTGACAAAAGGATCATAGCAGTTCAATGTGGAAAGCATTTTCAACACATGCAGCCAAGCAGGGCAATCATTTCCCCGGGGGGTGGGGGTGGGTGGGGTGGCAGGGGGAAGCAGTGGAGACACACTCGGCGGAACAGCCATATTGAAATCCCAGCTCCGTCACTAACCAGCCATGCAAGCGCACCTCTCAGGCCTGTTTGCTCATCTGCAAACTAAAGATTATTCTAGATATGCATTCCATAGGGTCTTTGTGAAAACCATAGGCGATAATGAATTTACATTCATTGTAAAGGAGTCAGCGCAGTTCCTGGCAAACAGACAGCACTCAATATTAGCCCCAATCCAGTATGTCTGGTCTTCACTCCCGCCTTTGAGGCCTTGCTTACAGAAGACGTCTAATATTTGTTTGCTTTTGACATAAAAATTATTCTCCCCAAACATTCAAGCTAAATGAATGCTCCAGGCTGATGGGCCATGTTTACCCTGTGGTTCCTCAGCCCTACAAGTTGTCCTTCAAAGTCAAACTTCTGGAACGAGTTTGCAATCCTGTCTCTCTTTCCTTCCATTTGGTCCTCAATGCCTCACAGCCTCCTTTCCAACCAGGACCCTGTGAATGCAGTGGCTCCCGCCAAGATCACCAGCGACCTCCCCTTGACTGGACCAAAAGACACGTCCCTCATCATGTCAGACTGAGTCAGCAGCACTGGGCTCAGCTGCCTTTCTCGCCTTCCCCTCTGGTTGCTCTTCAGTCTTCTTATGCCAGCTCCTCTCCCCCACCTTCCCTGTAAGCCCCCGGGGCTTCTCCTGGCCCCCTCTCCGCCTTTCCCTCCACAGCAGGCCTCACACACCATATGCCTGCAGGTGCTACGTGCAGAAGAGAGGGGAAGTGGCGGGCGCTGCCGTGAGGAGCACCATAGGGAGCGGTGCGGACTGTGGCAAAGAGCGTGTCCATGCCCTTCCTAGTGGGGGAGGACACAGCACGGCTCCAGGCAGAAATGTACGGTGAGTGTGGTTAGAAGATTTCATTTTTCAAAATAAGCTGGAATCCGGACTTTCATGTAAAATCCCACATTCATTGTTGGTTCCGATTCTTCTTTTTTTTAAACACATTCTGGGGGCACCTGGGTGGCTCGGTTGGCTAAGCATCCGACTCTGGCTCAGGTCATGATCTCGTGGTTCATGAGTTCAAGCCCCACAATGGGCCCAGCACTGACCATGGGGCAGAGCCTGCCTGGGATTCTCTCTCTCCCCCACTTGCTCTCTGCCCCTCCCCCATTCGTGCACGCACTCTCTCCCTCTCAAAATAAATAAACTTTAAAAAAAAAAAAAAGACACATTTGGGCACACATATACCCTTCTACCCGTGCAAGGATGAAATTAGAATTTAGTTCACCAATTTGCAAGACACGTTCTAGACATTCTTCCTAGGCGGCTGAATCTACTACCACAACTACACTCCAAAGGTCCCCATTCTTCTATCAGTGGTCCACACTCCCCGTGTACGGAGACCCTCATGTGGCTTCAGGACCATGTGAACAATTGCCTGCCAGCCCGGCTCTACTTCCGTGCCTCGCAGGCACCTCACCCTCACCGTCTCCTGACCCTGAAGCCTCTGCCCCCACCTCGCTCGCTCCCATGCCCCCCTTTATAGAGGATACGCTGAAATGGCTCAAGTCTGAAAGCTGGGGATCAACCACCCGCCATGTCTCGTCATTTCCAGCTCCTAAGTATCCATCTGTTCACCTCTCTGCCTCCCTCTTGCTCCTCCCTAGTGTCAAGGCCATCCTCACACCTCCTGGACCATCACGACCTCCAAATGCTTTCTCTGCCACCTTCTCCTCTGTTCTATCCACCACTCTGGAGCCAGAGGCATCACAAATCGCCTCTACTTCAACCCCTTCCTTGACTTGCCACTGTCCTTAGTATCAAGTCCCAAATCCTGTCTCCACAAGCTGGTCCCTGTGAAC
The DNA here is from genome assembly GCA_017311185.1 of Proteles cristata cristata. Classification (NCBI taxonomy): domain Eukaryota; kingdom Metazoa; phylum Chordata; class Mammalia; order Carnivora; family Hyaenidae; genus Proteles; species Proteles cristata. The sequence goes on from JAESUZ010005394.1 coordinate 717,979, forward strand.
GCCTCATCTCAAATCACCATCTCTGTCCCCTGGCTGAGCCTCTGTTCCCTACACCTGAAACATTCTCCCTCCCTCAACACACAAGCACATACCTCAAATGGCTTCCCCACCCCACTAATCTCTCAGGCCACTAGAGGGGGAAGGACGCCCTACCATCCGCTCCCAGAGCTATACCTGCTTCCCCTCCCGCAGTATTCACCAAAACGTGTCCTGACTTGTCAAAGCAACATCTTCTCCATTAATCCCAAAAATCCACAAGGAGACTGTTTTGCTTGCTCGCTACTATATGCCCAGTGTCCATCCTAAACGCCGACACACATGAGGGATGCAATAAGCACTTGATGAACAAATTAATAAGATTTTTGAAGCAAAGCACCAAGTCTTCACCTCCATCCCCCACCCCATTAACCGTGGTGGGGACTCCAGTACTGACCAATGAATGAATGGACAAAGGAACAGCCTCTTTCCAGGCATACCTGCCTCCACGTTTTAATCCTTCGTACCATCCCAAGGACCACCACGAAAGTAATCCTCCTATACCATTCTTCTCTCCAAATAGTCCCACTGCTTCCTAATAAGGCTGAGCCCCCAGTTACAGTGAAACGTTCTCCATAATCTAGTCTATCCCACCTACTAGGCAAACAGGATTTAACGCCAACTTGAAGGACTGGCTCTGATAATGCAGAGAATGCCTTGGAGCCCAACACAGGTTCAGAGAGGAGAGGATACCTAGATTCACTACTGATGTCTGCCATGCGCTGATAATGGAAAGTCAGTATATCTGCCATCCAGTGACCAATATGAACTAGATGGATTCTTCCCCATCTGGGATCTTTGGGCCCTTAGAGGTTTACAGATATACGCATGGGGAATCTAAGAGTTCTCTATGAGAAGTGTCTAGTTTTATAAATTTCACTATGAAAATAATCCTTAAAATTTTTAAATAAGCAAATATCAATTGGCAAATTCAGTGTTATCATTTGCCTTTGTGTTAATAAACACATTGGACCTGGGACGCCTCACTAGCTGTCAGTAGAACATGCAACTCTTGATCTCCGGGTTGTGAGGTCAAGCTCCAGGTTGGAATAGAAATTACTTTTGAAAAATTTTTAATATATATTAAAAAAATAAACACAGTGGACCCAAGTAGTATTACTTTCCCTGAAAACTGGTACCAGAGAAAGAACACAGGAGGAACTAACATGTAAATGATGTACTGTCCGAGGTAAAGGGCAAAGTGACATAATTCTGTAGTGATCAGAACAGGGAAAAGAGGTGGGTGAACTGGGTATCCCATGGGGCACACCTGATCAGCCTTGCTAAACCCAAGAAAATCTGAACTGTTAGGGGTTAGCATCATATTCATACTGGGAGCTTTAACTGAGTTCAGCAAATTAACATTTGTCACATCAAATTAATGATGTTAATTTGAATTTGCTGCATTTTTAATATCGAGTGAATTTATTCTGTCCATGTCTTTTAGTTATGGTTACACCACAGCTATAATCAAAGAGCTTTATGTACAAGTTTGTGTTTAAATATACTTATGTAACATAACCAAACTCATTTAAATGAACATTGAGGATCTGTGAAAAAAAAATCTGCCTTAAAACGTCCATACAGGGATGCCTTGGTGGCTCAGCTGGTTGACCGACTCTTGGTTTTAGCTCAGGTCATGATCTCACGGTCTGGTTTGCGCTGAGAGCAAGGAGCCTGCTTAGGATTCTCTCTCTCCGTCTCTCTCTGCCTCTCCCCTGCTCTTGCACATGCATTCTCTCTCAAAATAAATACATAAACTTAAAAAAACAAACAAAAAGAGTCTACATATTACTCATGGCTTCATCTATCAGCAATCCTTTACTTTTATTATTATTATTTTTTAAAAGTAATGTCTACACCCAACGTGAGGCCGGAACTAACAACACTGAGTTCAAGAGTCGCAGTCTCTGCCAACTGAGCCAGCCAGGCGCTCCTATCAGGAATGCTTTAAAGAGGATTCATGGGGGCACCTGGGTGGCCCAGTCGGTTAAGCATCTGACTTCGGCTCAGGTCATGATATCACGGTTCGTGGGTTCGAGCCCCACGTCAGGCTCTGTGCTGACTGCCAGCTCAGAGCCTGGAGCCTGTTTCAGATTGTGTCTCCCTCTCTCTCTGACCCTCCCCTGCTCACGCCATGTCTCTCTCTCTGAAACAAATAAAAACACAAAAAAATTTTTAAATAAAAATAAAAAAGAGGATTCATGAACCGGATGAGAGACTGGATCAACCCCAGCTACACGGACATGCAGAGTGCATGTATCTGTACACACCCACTCTCTGGATCGGAACAACACACAACAGTATTAAGCCTCAGCTTTCACCCAACCATTCTCCATGTGCTCTCAGCTCATCAGCCTCATCCCTGGGTCTAACCAAGGTCACACATGTATGTGCCTGTGGAAACCAGGCGGGTAATAAATGAGGGAAGCCAGTCAGGGCATGAGAAAAAAATTTACTGAAATCCTCGGCCTTCTTTCTCTCTCTGTGTATTTTTCTTAGCATAAAAATGTAAGAAATATTTCATTTCCCTTTCACTTCATGAAAAGAAAACACCATCAAAAATATACTTGGCAAACAACACCTAGCTTTGGCGTGGGAGCTCATGACGGGGTGTGTGTGTGAACCTGACCAACTGGGGAAGCCCAGCTCGTTGAGGGGCAACCACCGCCCAGCTCCAGCTGGCAGCTGTCATATGGGGATTCAGGATGGCCGCTTCCAGCTCTCCTAACTTTAAATACAGAAATAGAGATAGAAGGGCGCCTGGGTGGCTCAGTCTGTTAAGCATCCAACTTCAGCTCATGATCTCGCGGTCGGTGAGTTCTAACCCTGTGTTGGGCTCTGTGCTGACAGCTCAGAGCCTGCAGCCTGCTCTGGATTCTGTGTCTCCCTCTCTCTCTGCCCTTCCCCTACTCATGCTCTGTCTCTCTCACTCTCAAAAATAAAAAAGAAATTAAAAAAAATAGAAATAGAAACATATAGGAATGGAAAGAAGAAAAGGAGAAGGGGACTGGGGAAGGAGGGAAGACAGGAGAGAAGAAGGAAAAGAAAAAAAAGAAAGAAAAAGAAAGGGGGGAAAAAGGAAGGTTCTTTGAAAGAAGAAAAAGAGAGAAAGGAAGAGAAAAAAAGGAAAAAAGAAAAAAAAGGAGAGAAAGGAAGGGGAAAAAAGGAAGAACAATATAAAAAAAGAAAGATTTATTTTATATGAAAATCTCCCAATTAAAAAGTTCTGGTAACAGGGGCGCCTGGGTGGCTTAGTCGGTTAAGCGTCCGACTTTCACTTGGGTCATGATCTCGCGGTTCGTGGGTTCGAGCCCCGCGTCGGGCTCTGTGCTGACTGCCAGCTCAGAGCCTGGAGCCTGTTTCAGACTCTGTGACTCCCTCTCTCTCTGACCCTCCCCTGCTCACAATCTCGCTCTCGCTCTCGCTCTCTCCTAGAAATAAATAAAATTTAAAAAAAAAAAAGTTCTGGCAACAGCTTCAACAAGTTTTCCCAAACAGTGTACTGGCCAAAAGAGCAACGTGTCTGCAGCCGAGGCGAGCGGGGCCCCGCAGCGCCGCCAGCCCGCCCCCCGCCCCGCATCCGCGGATCCTCCCCGGCGCTCGCGATGGTCCTTCAAGGTCAGCACTCGGGAGCCTCAAGGCCTGGCCGGCTCCCGCTGACCCTCCTCCCCGCGGCCCCGCGCGGACACTCCCCTTGGCTCTCCATCCTCCACTGCCTCACTCCACGGTTTCCCAACCGCCGGGTGTTTGTCGCGGCCCGCGCCTTACTCATTCCGCCTGGACCCTCCTCCGTCACCAGCGACGCCGTGCACCTTGCCGGTCCTCCGAGCACATCCGGGCTGAGCGCGGCACCGCGGCCCGAGGCGGCGCCTCCACGGGGGGCAGAGGGGAGCCTCACTCGGCACGCGGTGCGCCCCCACACCCCCCCCGTGAGCCCCCGACGCGAGCCTCCCCCACCCAGACCCCCCCCGCGGCTCCCCCCACCCGGCCCCCGGCCCCGCGGCCCTCCCCGCCCCCGCCGGCCACCAGGGCTGCCTGGCGGAGGATGTGCGGAGTCCCTCCGAGCCGTTGGCGATTTCCTCCCGGGGCTCCGTCCGCCCTCCCCCTCAGGCCGCCCTCGCGCCGCCGCCCTCCCGCCTCCGCGGGGCCGCGCCAGGGGCCGGCGGGCGCGAGCGAAGCGCCGAGGCCGGCCGCGCCGCCCCCCCGCCCCGGGCCCCGGGGCCCTCACCCGCGACAGGGTGAGGTCGGTCATGAGCTGCTCGAAGGCCCGCGTCTCCTCGGCCTGCCGCTGCGTGTGCAGCGCGATCTTCTCACTGAACTTCCGCGGGTTGGCGCTGCCGGAGCCCGGCGAGGCGGCCATGGCGCGGGCCCGGGACCCGGCGGGAGGGGGTGGGGAGGGGGGGAGACGGCGGGCGCGGGGCCGGCGCCTCGGCCCGCGCGTCCGTCCGCAGGCCGCCCGAGCAGCCGCCCGAAGGCCCGTCCTCCGGCGCGACCCGGCAGAGGAGCCGCCGCGGCCCCACAGGCAGCGAGCGGCCGGGAGCGCGCCGAGGTCCGCCCCCGCGCGGCCGGCCCCGCCCTCGCCGCGGCCCGCCCGCCGCGCGGCCCCGCCCGCCGCCCGCCGCCCGCCGCCCGCCGCCGGGCGCGCGCGAGCGCGCCCGAGCGAGCCCCCCGCAACGCGCGCGCCGCGGCGGCGTGACCGGCGGGCCGCAGCGCGGGGGAGGGGGCATCCTGGCCTCGGGGATCGCGTTACGATTTGGGAACCCGCTTCCAGCACCCTTTGCCCCCCGCCCGCCCGGTTCCGCCGCTTTGCCTTCCCCCCCCCGCCGCCGGGGTGACGCCTGGGCGCCCGGAGCCCGAGCGTCCCCTCCGGCCGCTCCGGCGCCGCGGGGCCTACGCCCGCCCTCCGTGGGCTGCGCTCGCGGTCCGCCCGGGCGCGCGCAGGGACGGCCACCTGGCGGGGTGCGCACCCTGGAGCCGCCGTCCGCGCCCCGTGCGGGCTCCGCGCCCCTCTTCCGGGCTCTCGCCGCGTCTCCTCTCTACCCCCCACCCCCGGCTGCAGCCAGGTGCCCGCCTCCCCGCTGTCCCCACTCCGCCGTCGGCGACTGCTCCGCCGCGACGTCGCCTGCAGAAGGCTGGCCCGGGCAGCGCTGCGAGCGGGGCTGTGTTTTGTCAACCGGGCTGCACCGGAGACGGGCGGGCGCGTGCAGAAAACAGTATTGACACCCACGTCCCCCCCACCCCCCACTCGAGATTAAACGTAACACGTTTCGCTCCGCTTACTTGGTATTCGTGAAAGAAATAGAAATTCAGCTCTAACGAAAGCCCCGCCCTCATTCTTTCTCTTTCCTCCCTGGTCATGTCGTGCGTATCATTCTACTCGTGTTTTTATAGTTGTATTACGTATGATACACGGACCTGCCAACCGCACTGAGTACCAATTTCTGTTTTTTAATTTTTAAAAATGGCATCATGCTGAATAGTCTTTGGCAACCTTTGTCGTTTCCTATTATGTTTTTGACATTCATTTGTGTTTAACTGTTGTGTGGTAGTATCTCGATTTTTCATGTCTCGGAGCATGTAGCCAGCCGGATTGTTTAGAATTTTTAGTACCAGACTGTATCTCTACTAGCTAGAGTTTAACTTGTTTTATTGATTATGACTGGATTGATTTTAATTATCACTGAATTCTTCTACTTATTTTGTGGCATTGACCATACTTTTTCTTCTTACAGTCTGCATTCCTGTTACGTTTTCTGGGTTCAGTTTCAGAGAACAGATTTCATTCTAGAAACTTTAAGTACAAAAGGATTTACTATAGGGTATAAAATGGCCTAAGGATTTCCCTGGAGGGTGAAGATTCTAGGTTGGACATTCAGGAGTGATATTGAGAGCCACCCTGAGACTCTGAGAGCAGAACTAGGCCACCAAAAGAGCCTGAAACCTGGAAGCTACCGACTTGAATTGGAAAGCTGTCCCTATAGCCAAACCCTTACAGCTATTGTCTTAATAAGACGCCACTGCCGAGAAATCAGACACCTCCCCAGCCGTACTCACAGACAGAAACAGCACACACCCAGGCCCTGGTTCGCTTTCGCCTTAGAAATCAAATCAGAGAGAAAATCTGATTGGAAGAGCCCAAAGTGACATCCAGAATCCCAGCTTCTGAAATGCAGGAAGGCGCAGTCGAACACTGGAATGAATGGGTACGGAACTAACCACCATAGTCCTCCACCAATTCACCAAGGCAGTTCTGCACCATACCTCCATTTTATTGTGCGGAATGACTGGTTTTTATTTCCATATTTCCTTATCTGATTTGGAAGGTATTCTATTCCATTTCTATTCTTATTACGGTTAGCCTGATCACTTCTAATTCTTTAATCAAACAAATAATTGTGCATTGCTTAGCAGTAGTTTTACAAGGCCTATAATTTTAAAAAGCAGTTCCCAATTCCCACTGTAAGTAAGTTTGTCCTGCTGTTTTGTGAGTTTTTTTTTTTTCAGTGTTAGATATTAAGTATTCCTTTTCTATTATGGAAAGGGATGCCTGGCTATTTTGTATCCTCAACAAAAAAATGATCTTCCCTGCTCACATTCTTTCAATTTTAATTACAGCCTCTGTTCTTTGTTTGCTTACATTTCTCTCAACCCATTGCAAATTCCTCCCCAAACTCTCCAGTAGAACAGTGAAAGACATCACTGAGTGTGTGGATGGCCAGTCTGGGGGGTGCTTCTCTCCTGGAGTACTTTGTCGTGTCGTTCCACCCCGGACTGCTTGCTCTGTGGGTCTACTGAGCGTCGTCGTGGTGACACTGTCCCCCCTGTCCCATCACCCATCACCCCCATCCTCTGACCTGCTTCCTGCACCCTGAGATGTGCTCTGCTTCAGGTCCTTCTTCATTCTAGTGGAGAACATTCTCCCATAATTTCCTGAAAGCACATGAAAGATAAAATCCTTGTTGGGGCGCCTGGGTGGCTTAGTCGGTTAAGCGTCCGATTTTCGCTTAGGTCATGATCTCGCGGTTCGTGGGTTCGAGATCCGCGTCGGGCTCTGTGCTGATTCCCAGCTCAGAGCCTGGAGCCCATTTCAGAGTCTGTGACTCCCTCTCTCTCTGACCCTCCCCTGCTCACGCCGTCTCTCTCTCTCTTAGAAATAAATTTAAAAAAATAAGAAGAAGAAAGATAAAATCCTTGCAACTCTGCGTCTGTGTGTGTGTGTTTATTTTACTCTCATATTTGATTGACAGTTTGGTTAAGAACCGTCTGGGTCGCTGGAGAGCCTGTTCACTTAGATCTCTGAAGGTCTGGCTTCACTGTTTTCTCACTTCTCAGGTTGCTATTGAGAAGGCCATTCACATTCTGTTTTCTTTGTGGCTGACCTGGTTTTTGAGGGCAGGTATTGTTTTTGTTTTGTCTCCCTCCCCGTCCTGTGCAGGCTTGGTAGTCCGATGTTTTATGACGACGAGCTTCGGTGCGGGGCTTTCGCTGTCCGCTGCGCCGGGCAGCGGTATGTGTGCAGAAACTCATCAGTGGTGCCGTTCTGTTCTGAAAAACTCTTGTTTTTTGATGATTTTCATCTACTTTGTTCTCTCTTTCTGGAATATCTATCAGTCAGTTAATATATCTTCTACATCGCTCTTCTAATTTTCTTACATTTTCTCTTCTATTTTTTCTTTCTTTTCCTTTTGTTGTTATTGTTGTTTCCTGAGACATTTTCTCAACTTTTATTTCTATGAGTATATTTTTAATTTCTAAGAGGTTTTTTTTGGTTTCTTAATGTTTCTTTTTCTGATAGCATCCTGAACTCATGTCATAGATGTGCTATTAATTACAGGTTGTTTCTGCTTTTACATTTTCTTCTACTCCTTCCATTGTCTGCCTCTGTTTTGCCTGAGTTCAGTTTCTTAATTTGTTCATGTTGATCTCCATCTAAAGGCTTTCCCCAAATATCTGGTGATCTTTTACTCCAAATTCATAATTTAAAGAGAGATGTTAAATATGTATAGATTCCTTGTTTCTGGAAATAAACATGTTCTTAAATAGTATTTTTAAATATTCTGTAGCAGAGATTGCCAGTTGTCTGCCAATACTCATTCTCCCCTGCTTCCTTTATTTAAAAAACAAAAACAAAAAACCTGACCTTTAGGGTTTTTTAGCATCACCCAACTAAAGCCAGTTTAAGACTACATTTCCCACTCTCCCTTGCAAATAGGTGTGGTCATGTGATGATGTTCCATCCAATAGAGTGTGAGCAGAAGTAATACAGACAACTTTCTCCAGCAGTTACTTGACAAAGGAGTGGACTCTCCTCACCGTCTCACTGGCTGCAATATGGATGTAGTAACTAGATCCGGAGGAGCTATCTTAGACCATTAGATAACTACATGTTGAGAATGACAGAACAATGGTAGCAAAGGGACCTGGGACCCCAGCACTGTGGAATCACAGTTATTAGCTCTGGACTGCTTCTAGACCATTATGTGACTGAGAGATAAGCATCAGTTTTGTTTAAAGCCTTGTTATTCTGGCCTTTGTTACAGGAATCAAACCAGGACCAGTTATATTTAAATGGAAAAATTTGTCTAAACATCAAGATATGGCTAACAATAGTTGCCTTTGTGGAGGTAAGGACCACTGGGAAAATTATCTCGTTTTACACATTCCTTTCTCTCTCCTTTTTGTTTTTAATGTTTGTTTTTGAGAGCGAGATCAGGGAGCGGCAGAGACAGAAGGAGAGAGAGAATCCCAAGCAGGCCCCATGCTGTCGGCACAGAGCCCACCTGAAGGCTCAAACTCATGAATCATGAGATCATGACCTGAGCCGAAATCAAGAGTCAGACGCCTAACCGACTGAGCCACCCAGGTGCCCTGGCTCTACACATTTCTAAATGATACGCATTTTTAAAAACAAGTATGTATTACTATTAACATCAGGAAAAAATAAGAAAGAACAAATACCATTTGGTTTCAAACAACTGACTGTAAGCTCTTTGTGCATGTGCCGGGCTTCTTGACTTGTGAACTCACCATAGGGAAATTGAGTAAAATCCAGAGTTTTCGTTGCCTGTCTCCCAGATAACAGTATCCGTAGGATCGGTTTTGTTTTGTTTTATCCTAGATGGTCAGTTTCTCCTGCCTGAGGAATCTTCCAGTCTACCCTTCAGGACAGTAAGCCTGGCTGCCGCATTCTGAGAACCCAGTGGGGAAAATGACATTGGGTCTCACTACTTGACTTGCTCTCAAGCCATTTTCAGATGGCACCTCACTCCTTGCCCAAAGGCCAGAATCTCTTTGGCTCAGTCTTCCTAGAAGTATAACCTCCTGTCTACAGTCACAGAGGAAAGGAGTCGTCACTTGGCTTTGAGCAATCAGGGAGGGGAGCTGGGCGTCTCACTACTCCCTGTACACACTTTCAGGGAATACTTGTGTTTTCAGCCCTGTCCCTCCCCTCCTCTGGTGCCTCTGGTCCACAGTCTGAGATCCTTTGATGTAAATCATCTTGCTTCTTTTTAGCTTTTCCCCTTTACCCTGGTTCTCAGGCACTTTGGTTTCAGCTTTCTTTGTTTCCCTTTGGCACTTACAATTGGTCCATGTGTGGTGGGCCATGGCCAGGCCTCCCAGTAGAAAGCCCCTACCTGCACAAAAGTGACAAGCTAAGACACAGGCAAGGAGAGGTGGCGTTAAGTTGGGCACACCAAAATGTTCAAGACCTGGGGGCGCCTGAGTGGCTCAGTCGGTTCAGCCTCTGACTTCAGCTCAGATCATGATCTCACGGGTTGTGAGTTCGAGCCCCATCATTGGGCTCTGTGCCGACAGCTCAGAGCCTGGGGCCTGTTTCTGATTCTGTGTCTCCCTCTCTGTCCCTCCTCTGCTCATGCTTTCTCTCTCAAAATAAAAAAATAAATCTAAAAAAAAAAGAATTTCAAGACCGGAACCTGGACCCAGAATCAGGACCCAGATAGTGTGTGCTGCTGTAACCCAAGTTTTTTCCAGATGCTCATGTGGCCACCGGAAGTGGAATTACAAACCTGGGAGCTTGAAGCTCCTCAGGCCTATTGACCACCCCTGCCCTCCCCAAGCATCTCCCTATGAAGAACAGAAGGAAAACACTGGGAATTCACAGTCACTAAGATGTCTCCTTTGTCGAAGCCAGGCGTCAGCAAACTTCTTGTTGAAAAGGGCCAAATACTAAGTATTTTAAGTTTTGCAGACCATAGGGTCTTATCTCCTTTTAACTATTCACCTTTGCCATTGAAGCAGGAAAGCGGCCATAAACAACACATGTGGCAGCATTCCAATGAAAGTTCATTTATAAAAACAGAGAGTGGGACAGATTTGGCCCATTGACTGTAGATTGCTGACCCCGGTCTAAGTTATTCTCATACCTTTTCATGTTTGATAAAGTTCGTAAGTGCCTTGCTCCGGATTTATGGGTATCCATTATTTAAAAGCTCAGAACTTTGAAGACTTTTAAAAAATCTTCTGACTTCTTTTGGTGCTGGTGCTTTTAGCTTAATTGCTGTTCCTGTGTAGATAATCTTTCTCTTTGTCTTGGTTACTTTATAGCTTTGTTACAATATGCTGAGTTGTGGATTTTGTTAATCTTATTTAGAACTCCATATATTTCTATCTGAAGACCTGTATCAGGATTAGATTTCACTGTAACAGAAAATCTCCCAAAAAGTGACCTTAAACAGAATGAAAGGTATTTCTCTCCCATGTAGAAGTCAAGGTATTATTGGGGCACCTGCCTGACCCAGTCAGTAGGGCATGTGACCCTTGAACTTGGGGTTGCAAGTTCAAGCCCCACATTGGGCAGAAAGAGAGAGAGAGAGAGAGAGAGAGAGAGAGAGAGAGAGAGAGAGAAAGAAAGAAGAAAGAAAGAAAGAAAGAAAGAAAGAAAGAAAGAAAGAAAGAAAGAAAGAAAAGAAAAGAAAGGAAGGAAGAAAGGAAGAAAGTCAAAATATTTATCTTGTTCTGCCATTCACAACCTCAACTTCATGGTGCAATGTGGTGGCATCAACATTCTAAGAGCAAGACAGAGGAACATGAGAATGGGGGAAAGGGCATATGCACTGTGTCTCTAGAAGAAGGTTCTCAGAGACTGCTACATGAACTTCTTTTTATATCCATCCCATTGAACAGAACTTACATGGCCACATCTAAATACAAGAAAACCATTTTCCAGGCTAAAAATCAGGATTCTATTATGATGGAACAGTGGATCTCACCTTTAGCATTCATCAGACTCACTGGAGCGCTTATTAACACAGATTCCTGAGCCCCACTTTTGAGTGTATGATTCAGTAGGTCTTGGATGGGGCTGAGAATGTGCATTTCTAACGGCTGTCAGGTGGTGCTGATGCTGCCTGCTCTGGGACCTCATTCTGAGGACCACTGCATTAGATGAGGGGAGAACATATACTGGAGAACAACTGGAAGACTTTGCTACCCACCTTTCAAATGTGCTCGAAATTTTTCTAAAAATCTCTTGAAACACTGTTTCTTCTCTATATTCTCTATTCTTCCCCTCTCAAAGTTCAGTTAGATGCGTATCAAACTTTCTCATTCTGTTTTTCATTTCTTTTTACCTCCCGTTCACATTTTTCCCCTCTATTTCTGTGCTACATTTTGGGTAATTTCCTCAGATCTATCTTCCACTTTAGTAACTCCTCTCTTCAGCTCTATCTAACCTGCTGCTTAACCCATCCGTTTAATTTTATCATTTTTAAAAACTGTTTCCCATCTAATCTTTTCAAGTCTGCCTGATCTTTATTTAGAGTCCTGTTTTCTTATTTTTTATTCCTTCTTTTATGGCTTTATACTAATTTTATATTCTCTTTCAGCATGTAGTTCTATTAGCTCAAGTGTGGGGAGCTCTGATTCTATTTGTTGTATCTGCTCACTCTTGCTTATGGTAAATTGTTTCCTAAAGTTTTTACTATGCTTTCATCTATAGGGGGCTTTATTTTTTTTTTCCTGTGGGAGTCCTAGGGAATGGGGATATGACTGAGATGTTTTGCTTTGTTCCATGAAGTATATAGGAGAATCAGTTACTAGACATGGGGATTTCATTACATGGATACTATAAATGCAGACCCTACACCCATATAGATCCACATTTTTGGTTTCTTAAGGGGATTGTTTTCCCTGGAGCCTAGCCAGAAATAGCCAAGCTTCTTTGTTACCTTTGCCAATGGGTAGATTTCACTCTTGCAGGCTGAAATTTTACCTTGCTTACAAGCTGCAGTAATCTGTTACTGTTTCATGGATTCACTAGGATGCATGAGATCCTGGGTGAGACACACGACATAGCAAACAGCACAAGCATCGTTTTTGTGTCAATTCCCCTTACCCATCAAGCCCCACAGGGGGGTTGCAGGAGGGCCCACATGGGGGCCCCTACACGCAGCAGGTTCTGTTACAGTAGAACGAACCTGTTCTTTCGGCCAGAAGAAGGCATTACTTGATCTCTCAAAGTTGCTTGCTGCAAACACATCCCTGAGAAATGGGCCAGTACAGAAGGATCAGAAGTTTGCATTTGCGCATGACCGACCAGAATGTCCGAGAATGCTCAGGTCCCTTAAAAGACTGCTTTTCCCAACACACCTGAGGACCTGAGGGTCCTAGCTTGGGACTCTCTCGGCATTAAAAACCAAAACTCCAACTGTCACAGCCAAGAGGAGCCTAAGGTGACATGATAACTGTCATGTGAAGTCCTAGATCAGAAAAATGAAAATAGGTAAAAATGGGAAATTTGAATAAAGTGTAGATTTAAAAAAATTTTTTAATGTTTATTTTTGAGAGAGGGAGAGAGAGAGAAAACATGAGTGGTGGAGGGGCAGAAAGACAGGGAGAGAGACAGAATTTAAAGTAGGCTCCAGGCTCTGAGCTGTCAGCACAGAGCCTGACGCTGGGCTCGAACTCACAAACTGCAAGATCATGAGCTGAAGTTGGACACTTAACCAACTGAGTCACCCAGGCGCCCTTCTATGTCTATTTCTATTTCATGGGCGCCTGAGTGGCTCACTTGGTGAGGCATCCAACTCTTGGTTTTAGCTCAGGTCATGATCTCATGGTTAATGGGTTTGAGCCCCACATCAGGCTCTGCGTGACAGCATAGAACCTGCTTGGGATTCTCTGTTTCCCCTCTCTGCTCCCTCCCCTGCTAGTGTGTGATCTCTTTCAAAATAAACACTTTTTTTTTTAAGTTGCAAGACGGGCATATGGGTGGCTCAGTCAGTTGAGCGTCTGACTTTGGCTTAGGTCATGATCTCTTGTTTGTGGGTTCAAGCCCTGCATCAGGCTCTGTGCTGAGCTCAGAGCCTGAAGTCTGTTTTAGATTCTGCACCTCCCCCTGTCTCTGCCCCTCCCCTGCTCATGCTGTCTCTCCCTCTCTCAAAAATGAATATTTTTTAAAAAGAAATAAAAAGTTGCAATAAAATAAAGAATTCAAAGGGCACCTGGCTGGCTCTCGGTAGAGCATGCCATTCTTGGTCTTGGGGTTGTGAGTTCGAGCCCCACGTTGGCTGTAGAGATTACTTAAAAATAAAATCTTAAAAAAAAATACTTCTCATATTTTCTTTACCCAGATCCCATAAGGATTTTACTGCACTTACTTTATCATTTCTTTCTCTCTATATATATATTTTTTTCTAAACCATTTGAGAGTAAGTTGATATATACCCCTTTACTCCTAAATACTTTAGTGTTTATTTCACAAAACAAGGATATTCTCTTACATAATCACAGTGTAATTATCAAAACCAGGAAATTGACATTGATATAGTACTGTTATCTAATCTACAGATGTTATTGAAATGCTTACCAACTGTGCTAGTAATATTCCTTTTTATAAGTTTACTTATTTTTTAAAGTTTATTTATTTTGAGAAAGGGGGAGGGGCAGAGAGAGAGACAGAGAATCCCAAGCAGACCCACAATGTCAGCACCAAGCCAAATGTGGGACCTGAAGCTGAAACCAAGGGTCAGACGCTTAGCTGAGTGAGCCACCCAGATGCCCGTCCCAGTAATACTCTTTATGGCAAATGGAAATCTCAGATCACCCACTATATTCAGTTGTCATGTTTCTTAGCATCTTTTATCTGGAACTGTCGTTCCATTTTTATGTCTTTCATGACTTTGGAAATTTTTGAAGCGACGAGCCTGCTATTGTGTAGAATGTCCGTTAATTAGGGCTCATCTTGCATGTTCTCATGGTTTGTTTCAGATTCTGCATTTCGGGCAGGAATAACGCAGGGACAACGTTGTGTTCTTCTCAAATTTATCAGTCAGAAGGCAGATGATGTCAAGTTGTCCTGTTACTGATGTCAAGCTTGGATCATTTGGTTAAGGTGACGTCTGCCAGTTTTCTCCACCGTCAGTTTCTATTTTTTCCCTCTGTATCAGCAAGACTCTTGAAGGGAGAGACTCTAGATAAATACCTCATTATTCAATGCGCACTCACCAGTTTTAGCATCTGTTGGTGATTCTTGCCTTTCCCCTATGTGTTTATCTCAGAATGGGCTAATGAGTTCTTACTTTATCCAGTAGGAGATGATCCACTACTGTTATTATTTTTGTACTTAAATTATCCGATTTGACCTTCAAGCTGGCTTCTGTGTCCTTTTAACACATCCCCATCCATTTTTTAGTTGTTGACTTTTTTTTTTTTTTTTCCTTTCTGGACACAGCAAGATGATCTAGGCTCATCTAGCACTTCTCTGCTCAGGCCCAGAATCAGCCATTTCTTCAAATAATACTGGTTTCTTCTCATGGAAACAGGTGTTTGAGCGCTGGCTCTATTTTCAGAAGCTCATTCTTTCTTAGCTGTCTTTTTGTGAGAGGAGTTACCCTTCAACTCCTAGCAAGTCATCCTTTCTATTATGTGTCTGTTCAACCCCTTCCTCCAGATTTTTCCGTTAACCATCCAGATCTGTGTCTGGACCTACTGCAATTGGGAATGTGTTTCTTCAGAGGCAAAGGTCAGTGGCCATGAATAAGTGCAATCTTTATCAAGTGCAAATGCTTACATATTCACATGGGAGTTATTTCCTAGACAGTTTGGGGCAAAATAGAAAATATATAGGTACAATTTAAGGTCAAACATGTTTAAGACACAATTTGATCAAACTTGAAATGTAGAATGGAATCCAAAACCCATTAGCAAATGTGGGATACAAATGCACATCTTTGCTTTTTTGTTTCCGAAGTAATATTTACTAGTTATTAAAAGCTTAGCATTTCAGGGGCGCCTGGGTGGCTTAGTCGGTTAAGCGTCCGACTTTCGCTTAGGTCATGATCTCGCGGTTCGTGGGTTCGAGCCCCGCATCGGGCTCTGTGCTGACTGCCAGCTCAGAGCCTGGAGCCTGTTTCAGTCTGTGACTCCCTCTCTCTCTGACCCTCCCCTGCTCACGCTGTCTCTCTCTCTCCTAGAAATAAAAAAAAAAAAAAAAAAAAAAGCTTAGCATTTCCGAGTGTGGCCTGAGGAACATGAATTTCACAGGTGGCTAACACAGGAGTTTCCTGCAAAGTGAGGGATCAGATTCCACTGTCAAATACATTGGGGGAAGCCAGGTAACAAGAAGTTAGACAGGTTTCTCACGGGACTTCTCAAAATTTTTTGATATGATTCTGTTGTGACTTGCCTGTAGGATGATGGAACATAGCCCTTCCGCAACCCTCCTGCTGGTGAATATGGCGGGTGGAGCCCTGACGGGCACTGTCCCACGGGGTTCATGTCCCTGACAGCCAGTAAGTCACCCCTACTTCCTAACTACCCCCGGAATTCTCTCACGTCTGTCCATCCTAACGATCATTATCCACTTCAGGCCGCCCAATCTCTCGCTAATTGAGACCTTAATTGGCCCACTTGTGTATCAGGGTCCCAGCAGGAAACAGAAGGCACACACAAACTGGCAATTTGGAGGAAAGTTAATACAGAAAGCAGGGTTTCGGGATAATGCTCCCCTGCGGCTATTTAGAACAGGAACTGGGAAAGGGATTGCTTACTGCCCGGGGCAGAGGGTGGGTGTTTGGAGAGAGCTGTCTGACAGGAGCTCCAGCCTTGGGTAGGGAGAGGCAGGCCATGCATGTAACCTGGAAGAAACCCAGACCCTGCGGCCCCCTAAGCCTCCCATCTCCTTGTGATGCCCGCTGTGGGCCGAACACAACCAGGAGGCGGCAGGAAACAGTGACACAGCCCCTGTGGCCAGCTTCCCCAGACACAGAGGACGGTGAGGGTGGAGAGAGGGTCTGGAAGGGCACACGAACTGTACCTAGCACACGCCGTCTTGAGTCCTGCCTCCTCATCCCCATTCTTCCTCCATGTGTCTCAAGTACTTATCTGAATATTTCTTGTTCTTCTTAAAATCCATAATTACTCCCAATTACTCCTGGGATGAGATTGGTGGTTTAGTACTAGCTCATGAGAACTGAGGGTCAGCCTCTTTTCCAAACTCTGCATTCAGTGACAAGTGTCAGCAAGCTTGAAAGTCATCGACAGGGAAGTATTGACTCCACGGAATCGGCAAATGCTACTAATCAGGGCATCAATTTTTCCCTTTCAGAAAGCTGTATATATATATTTTCAAATGTTTTTTTTAAATATATTTCTGAGAGAGAGAGAGAGAGGCAACGTGAGCAGGGGAGGGTCAGAGACAGAGTGAGACGCAGAATCCGAAGCAGCTCCAGGCTCTGAGCTGTCAGCACACAGCCTAACGCGGGGCTCAAACCCATGAACCGTGAGATCACGGCCTGGGCTGAAGTTGGATGCTTAACCGACTGAGCCACCCAGGTACCCCAGAAAGCTGTATATATTATTAAAAGCATTTTATTTAAAAACTTGTTATGAACTCAGGAAATGTTCTTTTTCAAGTTTATTTATTTATTCTGAGAGAGAGGGAGAGAGCACACATCAGTAGCAGAAGTATAGCAAGAGAGGGAGAGAGAGAGAATCCCAATCTGGCTCCGCACTGTCAGTTCAGAGCCTGAGGCGGGGCTGAACTCACGACCTTGAGAGATCATGACCCTGAGCCAAAACCAAGAGTTGGATGCGTAACTGACTGAGCCACCCAGGCACCTCAGGAAATATTCTCTTAAAAGTAACTACTTCAGGGGTGCCTGGAGGTCTCAGTTGGTTAAGGTCCAACTTCAGCTCAGGTCATGATCTCACAGTTCACAAGTTTGAACCTCAAGTTGGGCTCTGTGCTGACAGCTCAGAGCCTAGAGCCTGCTTTGGATTCTCTCCCCCTCTCGGCCCCTCCCCCCATGCTCTCTCTTGCTCTCTCTCAAAAATAAACATTAAAAAAATTAACTACTTCACTGGAGCACCTGGCTGGCTCAGTTGGTAGAGAATGTAATTCTTGCTCTCAGAGTCGTGAGTTTCAGTCCCACGTTGGACAGAGAGATTATTCAAACAAAATAAACGAAAGTAACTGCTTCATTGAAAAAGCTTAGAAACAAGGACAACGTAAGAGTGGGGAGCATTCCCAGCACCCAGGCCGTGTTCCCTACTTTCGCTTCCCACTAAACGTTGCCGGGGCTCCCTGGAGAAATGGTTGATTCCAGGTCTGTGGTGAGAAAAACAAGACGAGAGTGAAACATATCCAGAAAGCAAGGAGCCCCCAAAGGCTACTGGAGTCATGCCAAAAGTGACAAGTCACCGTCACCGTGAAGGCACTTCTACTGGCCGGAGACAATTTGAGCATTAAAAAGAATCTACAGTGGATTGAAAGACATCAAATCTATAAAAACTCGGGGTACCTGGATGGCTCAGTCAGTTGGGCAACTGTCATGGCTCATGGGTTCAAAGCCCGCATCAGGCTCCACACTGTTTGGGATTCTCTGTCTCCCTCTCTCTCTCTCTGCCCCTCCCCCATTCACACGGTCTCTGTGTCTCTCAAAATCAATAAACATAAAAATAATCTTATAAAAACTCCAGAAATCATAAAAAGTTAAAAAATAAAAATACAAAAACCCTCACCGGTCATCTTTGGAAGGTGTTTGGGAAAACCGGTAAATAAAAGGAGAGAAACAAGTATTTATCATCTTTTCTTGTATGAATGTTCTTCGAGGTAAACAAATAGTTGATGACAGCAAATTCTTTTTAGAATAATTCTGACTGATAAATGAAGAAGGAATGATGGACTTGGAATATCACTATTTTGTAACTCCTAGTAAATAAGAAATCTAGGCCATCTTTACCAGAGCTGGCCAAATCCATGGGATACATGATGAAAAGCTGATGGGAAACTTATTAAGAAAATAGGCTAAATGGGCAACTTTGAACCCAATGACCAGTCTTTATTTACATCATGAAAAGATAAGCCTGTGGTGTGATGTAATAAGAACTCTGAAATATTCCTGCCAAAATGTTGAAACTGAATGATATCCACAAAGATAAGAAATTCAGAATGTAGAAATTCCATGGGCTCAACATCAAACTGTAAGATTTTTAAAAAGAGAGAGTAGGGTGTCTGGAGGGCTCAGTTGGTTAAGCATCCAACTTCGGGTCAGGTCCTGATTTCATGGTGTGTGGGTTTGGGCCCCGCGTCGGGCTCTGTGCTGACAGCTCAGAGCCCAGAGCCTGCTTTGGCTTCTGTGTCTCCCTCTCTCTCTACCCCGCCCCAATCACAATCTGTCTCTCTCTGTCTCTCAAAAATGAATAAATGTAAAGAGAGAGAAGTTATAGATGAAAGATTTAAAAGACCTGTCAAGTAAATGTAATATGTGTATATCTTGTTTGGCACCTGATTCAAACATATGAACTATTTGAGCAATTACAAGATGGGGAAACACGGGGCGCCTGGGTGGCTCAGTCAGTTAAGCGTCCAACTTTGGCTCAGGTCATGATCTCACGGTTCATGGGTTTGAGCCCTAAGTCAGGCTCTGTGCTGACAGCTCAGAGCCTGGAGCCTGTTTCACATTCTGTGTCTCCCTCTCTCTCTGACCCTCCCCTGCTCACACTGTCTCTCTCTCACTCTCAAAAATAAATAAAACATTAAAAAAAAAAAAAAAAAGAGGATCAGGGGTTCTGTTTCATAGGTTTCAAAACGATAACTGATCTTGAAACTCACAGTATGTTGGCAATCACACACTTCATAATCTAAACATTATAAATAAAGCAGCTGTCAAACCTGAAATTCGCGGAGGGGTGCAGCTGTCCCCAGATCATCGTGGGTTTGCACAGGCACAGACGCGGGGCCTCCAGGGACACGTGCGTCCACCTGCATCACTTGGGCTACGATCGCTTCTCGGCCTTTTGGCTAAGATCAAGTGCATCACCTGAGGTGCCCGCTTCCCGTCCTATTTCCCTTTGTGTGGTTTCCTTATTTAACATCTTAGGTCTTGACAAGCACCCGGCTCCCTTGATTTCTTTGCAGGACGACGTAGAGCCGAAGTGGTTTCAAGGACGGAGGCTGCTGGCTGGGGAGCCCGTGCACATCACCGTCCCCATCATGCCATCTTCTCCCATTTTTCACTTGTTTACTGGGGAATTATTCTGTTTTTTCTCTTCTTTCCTAGTCCCTAATTTTCCAATAGAGTCTGGCCACAGTTTATAAACACAACAGGATGCTTACATACACATTTGTGTTTTTAAGTGAGGCTGTCCCCTGGGGCCTTACTTAAAAGGAAGCCACTTCTTGTTTCCCCTTTTGCTGTTTACTTTGTCCATATGCGACTTCCCCCAGTCCCCTCTGGTGACCGGTATGGAGCAGACAGGGCCCCGCGGGGTCTCCGGTGAGCGCGTGGCCACACCTGGTGTGCTGTGTTCACAGGACAGTGGCAAACGCTGCAGCGAGTGTCCCCAATCAGAGGTGGTGCGTGTTCTCCCCGCCCCCACGTCGTTTCAGGTCCAGGCTACGTGAAGCAGTTATTACACCTTAAAAAGGCTAAACTCCCATGGCAAACGCCACTTAGAGACAAGCCAGCGGTCTGACAGCTGACCTGGCTTTGTTCCCTCAGAAAGACCGAGGCAGTTTTCAATCCATTAGGTCTTGCTCCAGTCAACGCTGTTCAACAGGAACTACTAACAATGAAACTGAGAAAAATAAACACAAACATGAACAAATGACCTTTTATTTCATACAGAGATACAAAGGCAATTGTGTGCAGCAATCTGATGGGCAGTCCAAATTGTTGGAAGTATGTTCATGATAAATGTCACGACAGCCGGTGGCAGACGAGGGGGGAGGAGGGACAGGGCAGAGCGCGCCACAGCTAATAAATAGAAGTAGGAAGAGCTAAAAGGTCTTCGGAGCCTGACTTGAGTTCATGCGGGGCCTTTTCGATGCTGTTGTGACCACAATTCTACACAGTCACCAGCAAAATCTCCAAGTGCCTTTTGTGCTATTTGGTGTTAGAGGTTGTCTCGAGGGCACTATAATCTTTACAAATAGTTAACACGTTGTATGTCATTACAGGAGTTGTAAACTTTGCTCATGGGCTGTCGTGCGTGTGGCCTGTGAGGCCCAAAGAGCGCCTGGGATGGGCATCCTCTTAAGGGAAAAGGCTGGACACTTTGGTCCCAGGTTTTGAGGTGATGCTACTTGTAATAGCATCTAGTTTTGATCTGAGGAAAATGTCTACCAAAAAATGATTTTCCAAAATACAGTAAGAAACAAGGTCGGGCCGGTGAAGTCTCGGGTCACGGCGCTCCACACCTCACCTCTTCCCGTCTGGAGCGTGCGGACTTGGGACAACTCACATTCACACGACGGCTGACCTGACCGTGTAAACAGTCTCTTGTGAGAAACACATCTCCAGCGGCTCCTTTTGTAACAGGGACACACCGCATAATTTGTTATTAACGAAACAGTTTATTGGCTTTTAATATACATCTGTAAATTTTTTCATCTAAGTTTATTTTGTTAAACTTTAGCATGATTTCTAATGTATTTTCCTGGGTAAACAGTTTGTTATTGTTGTTGTTTAAGTATGTGACTTTTTACCTAATAACAAAAGCTTCCTAAATTCAAAGTTTAGAACTGAATGGTTTCTGACTAACCCCAGAAAATGGGAGCTCGTAAGATAAAGGCGCGGCGTGGGCAGCAGGACAAGAGAGAGAAATGGGAAAAAGAAGATGTTAATACCAAGTTAACATCAGTTGGTTGGTTTCATTTGGTTGTGACTCAGTCTATTTAAAGCAGAATTATCTCCCTGCAGCCCTGCAGATAAATCCTAGTGTTTTAGCTAGAAGTTTTAAGAGTTCAGATATACAGATAAGCCAATTTTTAAAAAACCCCTTTCTTACAGTATTCGAAAGGCTTTTAAAGCATTATATAAATCTTCAAAATTCCGATCACCCACATTTTAAGAAATAAATCTACACTTTAATAAGGCACTCAAGATATAAAACAGTTTTGAAGACAATTACATTCTATGCTAGGGCTCATCTGTCCCCTGGCCACGGGGACAGAGGGGACGCCTCGGGGGACGGAGGGGACGGAGCCCACCTCTGCGCACCAGTGGAGACGAGCGGGTGCCGCAGAGCGCGGGGAACTTGCCCGGAGAGCTGGCTTGTATCGGCGGGACCGTCCCACCCACTAGCGAGCGCGCTCCCCCAACAGCACTGCTCAAACATAACGGTGCAATCTGAACACCGTATCTCCCCTTTGCTAGAAACGTTTCCTTTGAGCACAGGATGGTGACTTCTGTCAGCTCCTGCGCATGGAGGAAAGCAGACGGGAGGCCCGGGGAGCCCCCGGGTCCTTCCACCTGACCGTCGGGATGGAGACAGAGGAACTGCACCTTTAAACGACAACCTATGAATTCTAGAGGACCTGATGTGTTGGTCGCGTGCCTTAGAGCGTGTGTCTCACCAGTGCTGCCGCTCCCACTTCCGAACAACGAGAAACCAAACCCTACCAACCCCGTTGCTGATTCGGACAGACACCAGAGCGCACGACAGAGCAACGCGGGCTCGGGGACGGGAGCGACCGAGGGAGATTTTAGCGGGGCTCCCACTCCTTCCTATGTGACAGAGGAGAAGGAAGGAACGGGAGGGTCAGACTGAGCCGGAAATACAATTTCACCACGGGAAAGGGGCGGCAGGCGTCCCAGGAGAGCGGGAGGAGGGAAAACTGTGGCGCTGGGAGCACTTCGGGTTGAGGCTTTGTTGGGGGCTGGCCTTTGCTTCCGCTGAGTAAAGACGGCGCCGAGGAAGGCGAGCTTCTCCGCGGGCTCCCCTGGGGCCGGCGGCAGCAACTGCTTACTTTCCGTAGAACTTTTTGTTGAGAAGGAAGATCAGGAGGTTGACATTTACTTTAGCTCTGTTAAATAATTTCATGACCGCGACGCCTTCGTACTGAAGCTGCAGCAGGTCCTGTTCGGGAAAACACGCACAGGGAGTCAGGTCTGTGGAACACGGAAGGACGCGGTGCAGGAAGGGACCCACAGTGAGTGAGGAGGGACAGATGTGGAATAGGGCGCGAGGAAGAAGTGCCCGCTGACGGGCCGGTCCACCGCACAACCACCCCCACAGCTCAAGGAACAGGGCACACTGGTCAACAGAATTTTCTGCTAAACTGGAGTGAAGAGGTCACGTGGTTCATACCCACATGCACAAAACCTGGAAAGAAAAAGCAGCAGGCTCATTTATCACATATGCTACTTCTTTCAGAAGTTACATTAACGTGTCTCTAAGTTTGTCCAAGCGACGGGGCGCCTGGAGAAGGTGAAGGCATTTCAGTCTACGATAAAATAAACTCATCACTGAAAACAAGATGAGGCCACCAATGTTGTCTCAATGGTACAGTCTTCATTTCTATCTCACATGAGAAAGCTTTTATATTCGGAAGGCAAGAAGGAAAAGGACAAAATGTTTATTGTGCCTACTCTGTGCTCATCATTATGTAATCACATTAGTGTGTTTTTAAGTCCTGATAAAAATCCCATAGGTGTGATTATCCCGAGTTTAAAGGTGAGGCTCAGAGATGCTCAGAGACTTGTCCGACAATACAGAGGCGGCCGGAGTGATCTGATCTGAGGGCCAAGCCCCTGCTCTTCCCAGCACCCTCCACTGTCCACAGCAAATTTAGGAAGCCTGAGTGGTCTCACCTGTAAACTTCAGAACAGAGGTGATGAGAAAGCAAGAGTCAAAGAGCTTGGAAGGACCCGGATGATCAACCAACTCATCTTTCAGAAAAATCCTAGCAGCTCCATGAGAACCAAGGCCCTGTTGTGTCACCCGCCCCATCACCGCCCGACCTAACACCCGGCACCCGGTACTCGCTCCACACTTCGTGAATGTGTGCGGAGGAACGCGCTCCCTGAGGCCCGCGCAAGTCTGGTGAGGTGAAGGCAGGACAGGATCCTCTGTGTAAGAACTAGAGCACGCGCCTCCCACGACCGTTCACCGTGGCTCGGCTAACATGCCGAGGGTCTCAGCCCCGAGAAGGACACAAAGACACACTGCGGGCCCGTGGGGAGCCCACATCTGCGGGGTGAGGGGTAACAGCTGACAAGTCAACAGTGCACCTCCAAAGGTTATGAAGGCGAAGGAGGAACCAGCTGGGGCTGCTGGTTGGAGGTGGGCACACATGTGAAAGCCACCCCTGCCCCCCGGAAATGACAGAGGAATAAAGGAGCGGATGCGGGGTCAGTACGTGCAGAGATGGTGCCTGCCAGGCCCACAGAGCGTGACAGTGAGTGGCGGTGTGATGACGGGCCGGAACCGGCCCGGACACACAGGCCGCAGGACTCAGGGCAGCACCCAGGAGGCCTCGCGTTGCCCAGAGCTTTTCCAATGCATAAAAACTAGAGATATTTCAAAATAAAAATTAGGTAAAATTACGTTATAAAATGATTTACTGCACCGCTCTTTCCGAATTTAAAATGGGATCCAGTTTCCAAAGATACAATTGACACACGCCTTGTCAGAAACACACATGTAAGCACCTACCTCAAATCAAAATGAGAGAAAAGATTTCAAGTTACTGAGTAGGCTTACAATTTTCTACACTTAAACAACACTTAAGCATTTTGTTCAAGGTCAAGGCATCAGTTTGATTTAGTGGCAACACAAATTGAGGCTTGAGGTAAAAGCTTTCCGGAGACGTAGGCACCTGCCGGAGCTGCCTGGGGAGTATACAGACCAGGGACAGCAGAGCACGGGGCCCCTGGGCTCCTTCCCTCCCGTATGGAGCCCAGCGCATGGCCGTCCCCACCCGGGTCCCCTGCCCCAACGAGAGCACAACTGGCTCGCCCACAGAGCTTTTGGTTCTGCGGGGCGCACACCCACCTGGTAATGTAGCATAAACGTCTCCATTTGAACGCCCATGAACTTGGCTTTCACCTCAAAGTCTCCAACTTCTTCTGTTGGACTGATTTCAAAGATAACATTTTTAAACCTGTTTAAACAGAACATCGTGAGGGTATGAGTTTTACATTCTCGGTAACGATATTCTATGAAATGCAGAAAGGAGATTGACAATCTTCAAGAGTGACGGGGGTACAGAATACAGGTCCAAGCACTTCTGTGGGTGGAGGAGCGCGGGGCTGCCGCCCTAAGCGCCGCACGCCGAGGCCTGGGGAGAGGCCGGCAACGCCCCCGCAGCCTCGCACACCACTGAAGGGGAACCCCTGGGAAACGCCATGATGGCCGCGGAAGGCATGACGTCATAGGAATTTTCGGCCCTCCCTGTGGCCACTGCTGAAACCTAACGACAGATTACTGTCCTGGAAGGAGAGGGATGAAAGGTGTGCGTGTCAATGCAGGAGTGTTTGAGGGTTACGAGAAGAGCGTAAGGAAAAAGGGTCAGAACAAAAAGAACCGTGTAAGGAGAGGCTATAGGTATAAACGAACCAAGTGCCAGCATTTTGGAAAATCCTGAAGGTACCGCTCATTCTTAACATGTCACATGCCCGCGAATTTCATGGCACCAGAGGAAGGTGGGAGCCCATTGCTCCCTGGGTGATCAAGTGCATCAGCCCAAATTTCTAGAACTCAACTATGGAGCAAACCTGTCTACTAGGAACAGAGCTGAGAGGCATGAGTGACGCAAAACCGGCCACTAAGAAGCTGCAAGCGGGGCCACAAAGTCCACACACTAGAACACGTGCATCTTACTCGACAGGAGGTCCGCCGGGGTCATTCCTTAAAGGCACTTTGTGTGATAAGTAATTTTATTTTAACCAGTTTGATTTGTTATTTGGTTTCTAAGCCTATCGTAACAAATTAAAAAGGAGAAAGAGGCAAAAAAAATGGATGGCATTTGAACAGTAGAAAATAATGACAAAAAGAAAAGAGAATAAATGTGAGACAGACTTGAAAAGTGCATAAGGTGTTCAACACAAAAAAACCTCAAAAAGACCAAGATCCCCAACTGAAAAGTGACCAGAGAAAATACAAATAATAAGCCATGATTCACACACACACACACACACACACACACCTAGATTCTAAGAAAAGCCAAGTTTTAAAATGAGATACTAGGGGCATCTAGGTGGCTCAGTTAGTTGAGCATCTAACTCTTGATTTCAGCTCAGGTCATGATCCAGGGTTGTGGGATCGAGCACCAAGTTGGGCTCTGCTAGGCGTGGAAACTGCTTGGGATTCTCTCTCTCCCTCTGCCTCTCCCCTGCTTGCACTCTCCCCCCACCTCCCAAAAAAACCCTCTATTTAAAAAAATAAAATTGAGCACCTGGGTGGTTCAGTCGGTTAAGCATCTGACTTCAGCTCTGGTCATGATCTCATGGTTTGTGGGTTCAAGCCCTGCATCAGGCTCTGTGCTGACAGCTTAGAGCCTGGAGGCCTGCTTCGAATTCTCTCTCTCTCTCTCTCTGTCCCTCCCCTGCTCACGCTCTGTCTCTCTCAAAACTAAATAAAATGTTTAAACAAAAATTTTAAATAAAATTAGGTATTATCTTTTAATTTCTGAATTCAAAAACATTGAAAATTATTTTACTATTCAATAATGGCAAGAAAGTAGTAAGTATTTCCATATACATTTCTGACACTACTGCAAAATTCTATATATATTTTTTCATCTGCTATCGAAAATAGTACGGCAGTTCTTCAAAAACTTAAAAGTA
Source organism: Proteles cristata cristata (assembly GCA_017311185.1). Lineage (NCBI taxonomy): Eukaryota > Metazoa > Chordata > Mammalia > Carnivora > Hyaenidae > Proteles > Proteles cristata. The sequence goes on from JAESUZ010005394.1 coordinate 744,051, forward strand.
GCATGTGATTGGGCATGAAGGAGGGCACCTGTTGGAATGAGCACTGGGTATTATATGGAAATCCACTTGACAATAAAGAAAACAAAACAAAAAACTAGCATGTGATCCAGCAATCCTACTTTGGGGTATAAATCCAAAAGGGCTGAAAGCAGAATCCCAAAGAGATATTTATACTTCCACGTTCACAGCGGATCATTCACAGTAGCCAAGAGGTGGAAGCAGCCCAAATGTTCACTGATGGACACATAATGTGGTACATCTGTGTACAGTGGGATTTTACTCAGCCTTAAAAAGCAATCTGTCTCATGCTACAACATGAATGAACCATGAGGACACCGTGCTAAGTGAAATTAGCCAGTTACAAAGACAAGTGCTGTATGCCTCCACTTATATGAGGTGCCTAGAGGGGTCGAATACATGAAAACAGGGAGTTGAGGGGTGGTTGTCCAGGGCTGGGGGAGAGGAAATGGGGAGCTACTATCTAATGGGTAGAGTTTTGGTCTGGTAAGATGAAAGGTACTGGGTGGCTATTATACAGCAACGTGAATACACTTAACACTACTGAACTTGACACTTAAAAATAGTTACAATAGGGGCGACTGGGTGGCTCAGTCAGTTAAGCGTCTGACTTGAGCTCAGGTCATGAGCTCACAGTTCGTGGGTTCGAGCCCCGCGTCGGGCTCTGTGCTGACAGCTCAGAGCCTGGAGCCTGCTTTGGATTCTGTATCTCCCTCTCTCTCTGACCCTCCCCTGCTCACCCTGCCTCTCACTCTCTCTCTCTCAGAAATAAATAAATCATTAGAAAAAAAAAAGTTACAATAGTCAAGTTTAGGTCTTGTGTTTATAATAATAATAATAACTTAATAATTTTAATACTTTGAGCAGAAATTCCATGTTTAGACTTCTATCATAAAAAATAGAAATAAAAACCAAAGATTTACATATAAAGACACACCACAAGTGTAATAGCGTAAAAAGTAAAATCAACTTAAATGTCGTACAGGTGAATGGTTTTCAACTACAATATGGAGTATTTTGCTGCCATTTAAAAGGAGGCTTTCACCTCTGGAAAACTGTGGAGGTTCCTCAGGAAACTAACAACAGAACTCCCCCATGACCCAGCAATAGCACTGCTAGGAATTTACCCAAGGGATACAGGAGTGCTGATGCATAGGGGCACATGCACCCCAATGTTCATAGCAGCACTCTCAACAATAGTTAAAACATGGAAAGAGCCTAAGTGTCCATCAACAGACGAATGGATCAAGAAGATGTGGTTTATCTATACCATGGAATACTACATGGCAATGAGAAACAATGAAATCTGGCCATGTGTAGCAACATGGATGGACCTTGAGGGTGTTATGCTGAGCGAAATCAGTCAGGCAGAGAAGGACAAATATCATATGTGTGCACGTATAGGAGGATCAGGAGGAACCTAACTGAGGAACAAGGGGGAGAAGAAGGGGGGAAATGGTGGGGGAAAGGGAGAGAGGCAAACCACGAGAGACTCTTGAATGCTGACAAAAAGTGAGGACTGATGGATGTGTGTGGGGGGTGACGGGCATGGATGGAGGAGGGCACTTGTGGGGATGAGCAGTGGGTGTTATGTGGAAACCAATTTGACAATAAACTATTTGTAAAATAAATAAATACATAAATAAATAAACACATAAATAAATAAATAAATAAACGGAGGCTTTCAATATTTTTGTTTTTATTTATTTATTTATTTCTAGGAGAGAGAGAGAGAGAGAGAGAGAGAGAGAGAGACAGCGTGAGCAGGAGAGGGTCAGAGAGAGAGGAGTCACAGACTGAAACAGGCTCCAGGCTCCGAGCTGGCAGTCAGCACAGAGCCCGACGCGGGGCTCGAACCCACGAACCGCGAGATCATGACCTAAGCGAAAGTCGGACGCTTAGCCGACTAAGCCACCCAGGCGCCCCAAAAGGAGGCTTTCAAAGAATGTGAAAAATTCTCAAAATGTTATGAGAAAAAATTGGATACATCACTATTTTTACAATATATGTTAAAAAAAAATACTAGGTAGATAAATAAGTGGATAGTTAGATAATCTTCTGTGAAAAGAGGGATAGAACATGCACGCACTAATTATTTCTGTGGCTATCTGTGGCTTGTGAAATTAGAAATGCTTTTATTCTATTTCTTTATGTTTCACCAATTTCCAAAGTTCAGTAATGAATGCATATTATTTTAGGATCAAAAAACTTCAAGTTTCTTTTTAAACAAAGTTGTTGTTGTGTCAACAGACGCAAAATCAGAAGGGTCAGCTGTGTAAGGTCACAGGGCCGACTGAGCAGACACTCAACAAACGCCTGCTAAGGACAGCGAGGCCAGACCCAGAAGCTTCGTGCAGCGCTGGCTGGCCCTTCCCAGGGGAGAGAATCAGGGGAAGTCCCTGACTCCTAGCCTCAGGTGGAATAACGTAATCTCCTCTGCTTGTTCTTCTTCTTTATTCTTGGTTTAGACAGAGAAGGAACACAAAATGGTTTCCTGCTCTAAAGAGGAAAACCTGGGGCGCCTAGGGGCTGTTGGTTAAGCGTCCAACTCTTGATTTCAGCTCAGGTCATGATCTCACAGTTCATGGGATTGAGCCCCGCGTTGGGCTCTGTGCTGACAGTGCGGAGCCTGCTTGGGGTCTGCCCTCACCAAAATAATAAACAAACATTTAAAAGAAAAAAATAAGGGAAAAGAAAAAGTTAAGATGGGGCTAACAGAAGTAGGTGTGAACACGGCTTCGGGCAAATATTCCACAACAGAGAGGAACTAATACTTTCCCTTCTGTGACAGACAAATTAACTCTGAGCATTAGGAATGCTGCACCTAAACAGATGTATAAATAAACAGAAAATATGAAAACAACGATGCAGGTAATAGAAAGAAAGGGAATTAGATGTGGTAAGTGTAGAGACAAAATCAAGATAGAAAACAAAATAGTAAGTACTCACTGGTTTACTTGCAGGTCCTCAATTTCCAGAAGGACTCCTTTTTCATGTAGTCTCGCTGCTGTGTATTTCAGAGAAATCTTTTTGCTCTTCTTTCCTTTCATTTCCCTAGGCTTCTTGGAGACCCTGTAAGAAAATCACCTCATGTCACTTTCTATCAGTAACTACATGCCTGTTGGTAATTCGTGGGTAAGAGGCCAGAAAACAGGCTTCCCCTACACAAGCCGAAGTAACATGGATTCTAAAATGGCAAATAAGTGTTAGGATTAGCCCGAGTAATATTTCTGCAGAACAGAAACAGGTGAAACATCACTAAACTGCTCTGGCCTTTAATTTATTTGTATTTGAAAACCCATGTGAATTTGACAGTCTGTGTCCTTCTCAACACCCCCGTGCCCGTAAGTGTGCAGGGTTCTAACGCTTCCTGAAGGAACTGTACTGGCCCTTAGCTGTACAGGGAAAAAAGTATCTCAGAATAAGTAACTAAAAAAAATTTTAAGCCAGTGTAGCAAACACACAGGAATGGGGACAAGGAAGAAGAAACAGACTTTAGGAGGCTATTGGGACAATCAAGATACGTGATTTTCAAAAGTAAGCGAGGGAAGAATAGAGACCCATGTGAGGACCAGGGATCTGGGGGTCCCAAAGGAAGGTTCTCAAGAAACGGGCAGGAATGCTGGCGCCGGAGTAACTGCTATGGGAGGAACTGCAACACGATGAGAAATTACAACTGTACGATATTTATCTTCAAAAATATCCTTGCATTTGCAAAGTAACTTATGTACAAGAGGTTACCTGGTGCAGAATTTTTTTTAAGTAACTGGAAACAACATAAATGTCTACTATTAGAGAATTGATTGTTACATCCATCTATGCAACGGAACACCACACAGCCATTAAACAGAAAACGAGGCCCTAACTCGCCTAGAAACAATGACGACCCTGCGGGAATGAGCACATCTAGTGCCTAGATCTTGGCCTCTACACACGGTTCCTCATTAGAAGGAATCAGGAATGCCTGCGGAAATGGCAAATTCCAAGCCTGGGGGGAGAAAGCAGAAGTTGCCCCAGGAACACCTTGTGCCTAGACCAAGTCAGTAAGTGCTTGAAGAATGAGGGGACACACCAAAAGGTCACAGGAGCCAGCTCCGCAAGCTGGGTCGGGTGGGTCTGATCTTTATGCTGGCACATCAGCCCTGCCTCACCTCAGCATTCCAGGGAGGGAAAGACAGAGACAGCCAGAGTGCAGGTAGGAGAGCAAGCAAGCCAGGGAAGGGAGGCTGGTGCGGCAAAATGTTTAAAACAGGTAAATCTGGGTGAAGGGTGTATGGGTGTCTATTGTTCTGTTCACTCAACCTTTCTGAGGTTCAAAAATTCTTACACTGAAGAGTGAGAAGTGCAAAGGAAAGCAGCCCTACAAATAGAACTTACCACCTCACACCTCTGAGTTCTCAGTTTCCCTCCCTACAGAATGGGTGTGCCGGTGGCTACAGCCGCACCAGGAAGGCTGCATCAGACCCTCTTTGGCAGCTGGGAAAAAGCTGGTGTCTGGGATCCTGTCCCCAAGAGGTGTAAAAGAGAGACCAGAGGATCAAAATGTCCATTATATTCCTGAAGTGATCTTAAGGGACATCCAGGTTTGGGGAGCACTAACTAACCTCCTTCCACGATTCTTTGATCTCTAGGCCCGCGAGGATATTTTGGAACAAGGGATGCTCACAAATAAGTATCCCTGAAATACCCGCTATGTTATTTACTTACATCATACAACAACAAATGGATCTAGGAAGTCATGCAAACAATTAGAAACAAGAGAAAGTATGAGGGCAATAAACAGACCCAGCGTGTTTTAAGTAAAAACTTCCCAGGTCACCTGAGATGCCTCTCCTTCCTTTCCCCCGGACGTTCTTCTCACAAAACATACTCACTTGCCCTTGCTGGCCAAGTTATCCAGGCAGGTTTTGATATAGCTTTTGTAGTAATCCACCTGCTCTCCATAGAAAGTGGCTTTTGAGTTCAGGGCAGCGTATGTTTGCTGTAGTTTCACCAGCTCGGCCTTCCTCCTTTGTCGGTACCTCCGCTGGTTCCGAATATCCTAAGACACAGTCGTTAAAGTAAGGAAGATAATGATCAGTGTCACGTGCTTCTTGAATCATCCACACTAGTGCTTCACTTCACTTGGCATGACCACACCTTAACAGGAAGCAACTGATGTTCAAAAATTAGCAAAGACATTCAGATCTTGTCAAGTTTTCCTCCTGTACCCAGAGGTATAGAAATGTGTTAACGTTTGTTTTTAGGTTTATTCATTTTGAGAGATAGAGGGAGAGAGAATGTGCATGTGTGTGTGAGCAGGGGAGGGCAGAGAGCGAGAAGGAGAGAGAGATTCCCAAGCAGACTCCTCACTGTTAGTAGCACGGAGCCCGATGCGGGGCTCAAACTCATGAACTGCAAGGTCATGACCTGAGCTGAAATCAAGAGTTGGACACTTTACCGACTGAGCCACACAGGCGCCCCAGGAAATGTGTTACTTTTATAGACTTCCATGTTGTTAAAATTCACCTGTGAAGCTGATTTAAACCCCTTAAGTACATTGTCAGGAGAGGGAAGAAAAGATAATTTTACCGTATCAGTGATCAAGCTCCCCGATGTGCATGGTATTTCTATTGTGGGCCGGCAGCGAACACCTACCCTCTGAGCCTGCACGAGTGCCCCTTACTTGTGAAGATTCACACACATCAACAATTGCATGACCAACTTGATGTGAATTTATGTTTCACAGGAAGCATTAAAAAGACCTAGAGGAATTCTTTAAGACCAAAGACAAACTAACACACAGGCAGCTCTAACTGGAGCCTTCTCCCTGTTGATTTGGGCCATGGAGTAAGTCCTCAAAGGGCAGGCGAGGTCTTCATGTTGGAAAACGCAGAACCGATTCCCCAGAGGAGAGGACACAAATCTGCCAGTGCCCTGAAGGCATGCTGTCACGTGAAGAGCTACTGTCACCTCACAAGCCCAGAGAAGGCTCTATCCACGGCCGGGCCACCAGTGCCCCCATGAGCCGTACCCTGGCAATGTCGTTGATCAGCTCCTGGTATCTGTTCTTCGGGTCCACCGTCCCGAGCTCCGTTAGCTTCTTCAGGCCTGACTGGATCTTCTCCTTCTTTTCCTGAAGAGTGAGGTTGCTGTCTTCCTTCACGAACTGTGACTTTTTCATCTTGTCAGGAGTCTTGGCGTCACGAATGGCACGTCTCTGCATGGCCCTCTGATGTTCTGCTTCCTATAGAGACAGAGAAGAGACAGAAGTTGCTGGCATGTTTACCACACTAAACCCAAACTTGAATTTACAGTGTATCCACGCCTGAGCTTACACAGCTCTGAGACTCCATTCTGGAAAGAGAGGGAACAAACTTGTCCTGTGCCAACGGGCAGGGAACCCGCACAGAGTGCGCCCACAAGAGATCACGCCGAGCCAGTCACATGGCCTCGTATCACTTCTTCCCTGGATCCTGACATGTGGTTAGGAGACGGGGCTCCAAGTGGCTCCAAGATCCCTCATTTTTCCCCCATGTCACATTTTGAGACATGGAAGCCATTTAATTTCACTTGAAACACAGCTTCATTCACTGGCGAATGTTAAAAGCACACCAACGCAACACCAGAGCTCTGTAAATTCTTCTTGCCACCCGGTCGAGGCTGGATCATGCAGAAGGCTTCCCTTTGCTTTCAAGCACGCTGCAGATGCCAGGATCTAGAGAGGTCCTTCCGATGATTCTTCTTTCCCAGCTGACATCCAGTGTTTGCCCATTCTGTCCCTGCCTGACGTGGCCCGCACTGCTGGCCCACTGTCTTGGCGCCTTCCTCCTTCTCTAGATTCTCGCAGTGTGGCTTCTGCATCTCTGCCCTTACGGCCAATCGCCACCCCTCCCCCGACTCCAGTGCCTTTTCCTGGCTCTCACCTTGCTTGTACCCTCTGCGTGTTTTCCCTTGCCCCTGGCACAGCTTTGCTACCTCCGGGTGCCCCGTGGTAGTTTCTCTGCGACGGTTCATGCTCAATACTTCAGCGACCACCTCTGGGCTACGGATCCCACATCTTCGTGGCTAAGGTGCTGGTGCTACGTTATGAACTGCTTTTCTCAGGATGCCCACATTTGGAATGGCTTGTAATTCCTCTCAAACTGGAGTGATTCCCTCTCCTATGCCCTTTTTAGCTATGTCCAGACCACCCCGCACCACACGATGTGAAGAGCATAGGCCCTGGCATCAGACAAAACCTGATCCACCACAGGCAGAGGATCTCAGGCAAATTATGTGACCTCTAAGGCTCTCAGCCTCCTCGTCTGTAAGATGAGGCTGAAGAGACTCACCTACAAGGACAGGGGGCGGAGCAAATGAAAGAACACAGGCGAAACCACCAAACTGCCAGTAGGCTCTCAGTGAAGGCTGCTTCCGCCTTCCCTACCCCAAACTTCCCTCCAGGTTAAACAAGGCGCAGGTATTGGTTATGATTCTTTTCTTGCCCCTCAAATACAGCTAATCAGTCATCAATCATAGAATTGAAAAGCCAAGAATTCATTAAAAACAGTGGTTTTCAAACAGTCCTAGTGCAGCCTTAAGGGATTCCCACAGGAATGGGCCCCATTCCTGGTGCTCACAGAGTAGCCTCAATATTTCCTGCTTTATATTTGGGCTTCTGAGTCAACTGTTGTTTATCAAGGATTCCTATGCTCAAAATTTGAAACAAATGGCTTGACATACTTTTTACATTTTACAAATGCAAATGAGGGGTCTTAACACGAAGCGCCCCATCTGTCCCTTCCCCCTGCCGAGCACCCCCCAACCAACGGGGCCTGGAACTCCACCCCCCGCTTAGATTCCTCAAGCACTGCCTGCTCGGCTAGCTCTGCCTAACTGATCAGTACTAAACGGCTCCAGGGTGGCAACATCGCTCTGCTCATGTGTCCCTAGTGCCAACCAGGGGCTCCACGGTGTGTCCCCATGCCTTACTCCTCACCCTCACCCTCACCCACACCTTCATTCTAGAGAAGTCGGTCTGGTCACGTCACGTCCACCGGGTCACACTGTGCCTCTGTCTGTGTGGACTCCCCTTGCTCAAGATGCCTCTTACTGAACTTGCCACCCGATGCCAGCCATGCCCCCGAGGGCAGCTCAAGTCCCACTCCTTCCTCGTGGCTTGCTCCTCACTGGCCCCTTTCCTCAATTTCTGGCATTTTTAGTCATTGCCTAAGTCCACTGTTAATAGTTTTCTAATTATTTCAGGTATATGCACGATAGTTCCCCAAGCAGATCATGAGTTCACTGAGTTTAAGAGCCACATTCTGCACTTTCCTTTTATCTACCAAGGCACTTGCCAGAATTCTAATGACAGAACGTTCCCTTGATTACCGGATAGACTCACCGATTCAGCCTCAGTTAATTAAATTAAAATGCAAAGCCACACACACAGGCCATGAGCCTTACGCCCTGAGAGCACCTGTGTGGCAGCGCAGGGGTCACCACCCTCCAGTACAGCCCCAGGTTACCAGTTCCTGGCTCTCCCCTCTCCCCACACCCCTCCCTCCACCCTGGCACGCGCCCATCACGGGAGCATCCGTGTGCCTTGCTGTCGTATGTGAAACCCATAAGTTTTACCTGTTCAGCGGTGGCTGGTGTTTCTAGGATTTCAGTTAAGGTCTCGCCTGGCTGGAACCGGATGACATCCACAATTAAACGTTTCGTGCTGGAAGGAGATGGGGCAAGTGATGAAACAGATGTCCCACTTCCTCTCGAATGGCCCTAAGTGGCGGCAGCGCACACACCACCTCCCAGAGGTCCCACTGGGCCGCTGTGAACACAAGGCACCGAGGCCTCAGGCTTATCTTATGTGACAATGATGGCGTGGGCACCAGGGTCAGGATTTCGAAGGTGTAAATTTCACTTCCGCGTCTTATTATTTAGCAAATGAGGCAGGTAAGGCCTGTGCCACATACAATGGACAAGGTGAACAGAATTATGACAGGCTTACAAAGCCTAGATGATGGTTTCCGGTACGAGCAAGTGGACGTGTTTGCCAAGGCCAAGGCACCACTGCACCATATTCACCTCATTCCTCCCACTTCCTGCACTCACTTTAGGAGGATAGTCCGCGCGTCCATTTCTGCATTCTCATCCCCAGGCACATCAAACTTGTTGGTCAGTGTAAGAGACACTTCTGTCTTGGCCAGCGCCTCCTTATTGGGGTCATTTAAATTGCCAGCGCTCTCTCCTATAGTTTTAGGGGGATACAGAGGATCAGTATAACAAAGGAGGAGATACTAGAGAGGAGACATTAATACAAAGAAAAGATAATTTGGGTCGAAGGAGATACTTGACTAAGCCAACACGTACACTGTGGCAAGGATACCTATTACTGAAAAGTAAAAGGAAATATATGCTAAGTGATAAAAGCAAAGGATTCAAAATAAAATAATTTCATACATGTTTGACAAACCATTTCAGTAATTATGATAATTCCCTCTCAAAATATTCTGCTCATTTCCTTTATAGGACTTATAATTATAGGGTTATGTGTCTAATATATACATTTAAAACTCTTTCTTCCACTAGACAGGGATGGATCAGATCTGTTTCTTCCCTAACGTACCTTTGGAGCGGGAACAGTACAGAAACGGATGAGGTGGCAATTGCGGCACCCCTCCGTCATCTTCCCTGTCACCTTCTGAACAGTTATGTCAGAACTTACCTATCAGGGACTCGATGGTGGGCACCTCGCCCAGGTCATCCAGCAGCTCATGGATTGGGTCGTTGTGCTCCGGAGCAATGGCGTCCTGATGGTCTAGCAGGAGCTGCGCGGAACACCCAGGAGTCAAGTCCATTTACGACAACAGCCCATCAGCCTCAGCCCTCAGCCCCACTGACAATGCCTAACAGCACAGAAGTGGTCAGGTAACAAAGCTCCTACGTTTAAAGAACTGACAGGCCAACCCTCAGCAAACTAACCCAAGTAAACAATGCAATATACAAAGAGCATCACGCCGGCCTCTGCTGAATGACTTCTGGTATAATCCTTGGAAAGGAAACACTGGCATTCACTTTACCTTGTGGGTAGAAGGGATTTAAATGTTCCCTGCACAGGAAGAGAATAACAACCCCAGAGACTTTAATATCCAAAGTCATCAGTGTACCCTCCAACCATTCATACTCCTACTGTAAGTGTCCAGTAGACAGGATCTCTTAATTCAGAGAAAAGGGCATCGGGTCAATGTCATGATCTTAGGGGCACTCAAGCAAAGCCTTGAAGATGCTATTACCCTTGGGCATGTCTGAAGGGATGATATCACCTGAAATTTCCTTTACATTTTATATATTTCCTAATTTCCTGTTCTATACACTCTCAAAGGGGAAAGGAATTAATTATAAAAATCTGGGGGGATAAAAGGGGCACCCAAGGGACACAGAGGAAAAAGTGGGTATTTTACATGTTAGAGAAGTAACACAGAGGGCCAGGACAAACCAAAGGGACAGTATAAACAGGTTTTTATCAGGTCCCTAGATCAGTGGTCAGATTCTGGAGTCCACCAGTGGGGACTCTGCTACAGCGGGCCTGCAGTGGGGACCAGGAACTTCATTTGTGACCATTAGCCCAGATGGCTCTGATGCAGGGGGTCTGGGGGCCACCTTGAGACACTTAGTAGATACAGTTAATATACAAATAAAGAGAAACAAGGCAAATGTAAAGTCAGTAAGATCAAAGGAAGGCAAGCTATACGGCTCTCCAGAGATGGTAAACAGCAGCTAGGGCAGACAATTAGGGACAGAGCGATGAGATTAAGTCATTAAAGAAAAAAGACTTACAGTGTGGGTGTTGATGATTTCACCAATGGAGATGTAGATCACTGGTTTGGTGAGGGTGACTAAATCAGAATATTCGTCCACGTTAAACTTATCCTGAAGCTCTGGGACGTCACAAGCAGTTTGGAAAAACCGTCTGAAAGTAAACACCAGAAGCAGACCTGAGTGACGCGTCCATGAGGAGCTGGTGAGAGGACATCTCACAAACCCCTACAACGACGAGTTCAAAGAGGAGCCAGTCAAGGCCGCTGACTGTACAGAAGCTCCCATGTGTCTGCTCTGCCTCACAGCCTTGGGGGTGGGTGCTTCTAACAACTTCTCCCTCCACCCAATTTTAATTCCACCCACAAGAATGGTTCAACTGTAATTTAAAACAGTTTGAAAACACCCAGGTCATTAGGCAAACCAATTTTATCTCTAAGGCAATGCCCTGAACTCACAACTGGTTGTTTGACAAATATTAAAGGCACTCCCCAATTCTTCTCCGATGACAAAGGAACCCGAGCCTAACGAGGAGCTGCTGCTGTTAAGTGCAGTCTATTTCACTGGCACACATTTAACGGCTCAAAATCCTCTTCATCACCTCCAGGGGCTCTGGGCACATCAAACGTGTAGCCCTCGATATAGCAGAGCCCCAGGGCAGCTCTGTTCTGGTGTTTAATCTTGTCCTGACTCTCAGAGACAGAAACATGCCCACAGGACCTTTCAAATACCCTGTTCATTTCCCCTACCTGAATTTCTGGTAGGACTGGGAGAGATACTCATTAATGATGCTTAAGTGAGCATTATCTCCCAGAAACATCTTATTGGAAGCCGCGTGCTGCAGCATCTTTGCAATGGAGCCAAGATTCCGGCGTTGGTCTGTGGTGAGCTGGCCTCCCGCCGACAGGTCAATGATGTCAAAGGCATCGGGAGCAACAATGGCCGGATTCATGTAGCGATAGTAAAGCAAGTTACCAATAATCTGGGAACAGAGGAAGAAGAAAGACAGTGTTAAAAACCACTCCTCCTCGTAAGCCACAGATGATTTTGTTAGCAAAGAAAACCAGAAAAGGCAGTCCTGTGAGGAAAAATAAACACTATGCACACACACATGCATGCATGCACACGCCCTTTCTCTCAAGGTCTGGAACTAAAAGAACCGAACATCCCTTGGTTGGATGCAGAGCAACAGAAAAGAAGAACAGAACTGACAACAGTACGATGGAAGAGCAGCCCCGGAAGGGGAAACGACAGGCTAAGGATAGACGCTAAGGGATGTAGGGCATCCTTGGTTCACATATCACGGCAGCAAACAGGCTGCTGCACCCACGTGCGCTACTTATATCACATAGCTGGGCTTTCGTTCTGAGAAACGGACAAACAGAGCTAACGACCCAGTTAGCACAGTGCCATCTGCCCAACCCCACGAGCCTCATGCTGCAGACTTCGATGGTGGACAAGTTCATGCCTCTGAAATTAAAGTCACTCAACACACATCTCCTGCACAGAAGAATTCAAGGACAGTCACAGCACTTCCCCTGGAGTCTCATTCAAAGAAAAAAAATTTTAATTCACCTGAATAGAAAGTCTAGAATCGAGGCCTCATTGTAGGAAAGCACAGAACTAGGAGAGAGAAGAAAAAAGCGTTCAGATTAAGGGGGGGAAAAGAAAAGGAAGGAGCACAGCCAAGTAAGAAAGAGTTATCAGTTCAGCCTTAGCAGAAACCATGGCGCCTGCTGCCATTCACCCAGCCACCAGCAGAGGGAGCAACTCTTCAGCGAAAAGACAGGACTTGGAGAAACTGATCTCACGACAGGAAAAGTCCACCTTGTTTACTTGCTTGAGGTCTGTGTGCCAAACAGTAAAGAAACTTTACGGGTAGTAAGAGAGGTGTCATTTGCTATTTACAATTACTTTCAAGAGCTCACAACCAATGGCAAGCTACTGCCAGAAACTGCTTGCACACTTACTGAAGGGTCTAAGGTCGGCCTTGTTTTCTAACTTTCACGTCAAAGGATGGCTGGCAGGGCACGGACAGTGCTGGCGTGCAGACTCTTACCTTCAGCAGCTCATCCTCACCGGCATCCGGGAACTTCTCGTGTAACGAGTCCTTCAGCACTTTAGCGATGAAGCGCATCCCGTAGCTGTGGGATGGACACAAACTCAATGAGAGCAGCTGGGGAGCAGAAGGGCAGCCAGTGACAAGTGACACGGGGCTGTGTCCGGGGTCACGACTGATGGCACTCACGGGATTTTGTCCACAGAGCTAATGATGGCCGAGAGGAACTTGTCCGTCACCGCCCTCATGTTCCTGATGGAGTTGTCTAGCCGCGTCTTGACCTCTTCGTGAGCCAAAGCCTGCTCAGGGGTCACGTCATAGGGTAGTTTGCTAGGAAAGCAAAAATCCCTGTGTGTTAGACCAATAGCCAGAAACAGCATGAGTCACCGCTGCGTCTTTCGTAGACAGAGAGACCCAGAGAGATGAGGTTAAGTTGCTCATGCTCGTAGAGCAGAAGAACAGGGGGCCAGAATCTGAACCCAAGTCCTAGCTGTGAACTGACCACCTAGAACTATGTGCTATGTGCTATGATAGACCCTTAGGGTGAAAAGAGTATGAGACACGACAGCTTCCCGAGTCTCTTCGTTTGGTGGGAGAGACACACAAGCAGGAAGGAAAATGGGAGAAAAACTTTCTTTCAGGAAAGAAGATCAAATGCATAGCAAAGGCAGAGAAGGAGAAATGAGAAGGTAAAGAGGGTCCAGGTTGTTGAGGGCCCTCTGCATAATATACATAATAAAATACTAAGAGGTCTGGAATTTTCCTAGAAACCACGGAGGGCCACTAAAAGATAGGCGATCTGAATTTGAGGAAGATTTCTCTGGCCCACCATGAAGAATTAATTAATGATGGATAGTCACAGATGAAAGAGATGGGCCAGTGCCACAGCCTGAGGAAGAAATTATGAGGTCATGAGGCACCTGGGGGGCTCAGTTGGTTGAGTGCCTGACTTCAACTCAGGTCATGATCTCACAGTTCGTGGATTTGAGCCCCATGTTAGGTTCTGTGCTGACAGCTCAGAGCGTGGAGCCTGCTTCGGATTCTGTGTCTCCCTCTTTCTCTGCTCTTCCCCCACTTGCAATGTCTCCCCTTCTGTCTCAAATACAAATAAACATTTGAAAAATATATATTAAAAAATTATGAGGTCATGAACAAGGATGCAGCAGTGGGGACTAAGGGAACAGATATGAGAGATACTAGGGAGACACAATCAGTGGCACTTGGTGACCCCTGAGGTTCTGGTGACGGAAGTGACAGTTACATATGGGAACTGAAGCCTGAGGAGCTGACAAGATCCCTCAAGGAGAGGGATGAGTCCGAACAAAGTGGCAGGAAAATAGACGTGCAAGGCTTAAATGGGAAGGACAGGAGGGGCCGAAAGACAAAAACGAAATGTGGGAGTCAAGGTTCTGGTGCCGTCAATGAGGGCAAAGAGTAGTAACGAGAATCCTGGATTGTCCGAGTGGTCTAAATCCAATCCAAAGCATCCTAACGAGAGAGAGGCAGGGGCAGATTGGTACACATGGAAGAGGAGGCAACGTGACCACAGAGGCAGACCACAGGGATCCATCCAGCCACAAGCCACGGAAGGCAACGGCCACTGGAAACTGAAGAGGTAGGAAACAGATTTCCCACGAGAGGCCCCAGGGGGAGCCACCCGTGCCGACACCCTGCTTGGAGCCCACAGATATGGATTTTGGGTTTCTGGTCTCCAGAACTGAGAGGGAAGCCATTCCTGTTGTTTTCAGGAACTAAGTTTGTGGTAATTTGTCACAGAAGCAACAGCAAACAGATATAAGCATATAGGGATACAACATCATTCATCAAATTGTGGCTGAATTACAAACAAAAGAATTCAGCAAAAATCAATAAAAAATATTGTTTGAAACAACTGGCTACATGGAATTTATGAGTATCCTCTACTTTACTACTTGTAAGTTTTATGTTCTATACATCTTTCATATAAGTAAAATTTGTAACTTTATGTTTAGATGACATTTATAAAAAGTAGTAGTGAGCAAAGGGAATACAAGTGCTCAACGAGTGTGGGCAGAGAACCGAGTATTACGTTTCTGAGATTTGAGAGGCGAACATTTCCAAGAGGAGCAAGGTCCCCGTGTGCTGTGTATGTGGCTGAAGCTCAAGGACCATGAGGCCGGCAGGCAGGATGGGCTCCCACCACACCCTGTACACGTGTACAACCCCTAGTTATCAGCAGCAAAATAATGTGTTGAATCAACTTCCATTTCTGGAAAAACAAAGTAAGACACCAGTTTCTGACAGGCACTCACAGGGAAAAACATGCGGAGACGCCCTGTGGTGCTCTGATCTGAAATGGACTGGTTCCTGCACCGTGACAAGGGATGCCTTCGTCCCCATGAGCCAGTGTCCACGGGGCTGTCGTCCAGGGGTGGCCCGAGCTTCAGGCAAAGCTTCCCAGTCCAGTCCTACGGCTGGTCGACCACGTCCCAAGATTTGAGGCTCAGGGGCACAGGGCAAACCACAAACGGACTCTTGGTCACACGCAGCAAGAGCCTGCCTCCTAGTGACAGACTGGCACATTACCGAGAAACTGATCAGATGCCAAATGATCCCAACAGGGCACAAGCCCTTTCTTGGAATCGGGAAAGCGTTCAGTTCTCCATCCAGAGCGCACCTTCTACTCTGCCTGGGGGCCAGGTACCCAGATGCACAGGTACGCCGAGCAGCGTGAGCCCAGGTGTGAGCTTGCGCCAGTGTACAGAGCAGCGCAAGGAGGAAGGAGCCTGGGCCAGGCTGTAACCAACACACCGCTTCCCTCGCTGAGGAAGCCTGGCTACGCACACCAGCTGAGCTCAAGGGTGTGCTGAGAGATAGCCGCAGAGGATTTCCAGTCTCTGGTCCACAGACCACACCTCGAAGAGTGAGGATGCAGACAGCCCCTCCTTCTAAGTTCCAGAGATCTTTGCACGCGATCTAACCCTACTCCATAACCACCAGGAAAAACCACCCTGGCCCACACTGCTTACCCAAGCCGGATAAAACCAGAAACACGCTGCCTCTCTGAACCGTGCTTTTCCCGCACTGCCCACACAATGCACACAATGACACAGCCTTCTCTGGACGCAGTGCTGTTGGTGGTTAAACCACTGCCCAGCATACAAGTGCCCAGTTACGTTCATGTGGTTGGTCTAGCCCACTCCCCGTGTTTCCCTGCCTTAACCAAACACAGTGACCTCCCGTGGACAAGGCAGCCCATCTGGCTGCGTCTCCAGTCTGGCCAGCGTCCCTTCAGGTCTTGGGCCCCCGAGCTCCTTCCACCTCAGAGCATTCACATGTGAATATGTTGCACCCAGTAGTCGGCAAGATTGGTCTGATCTTAACCTTTAGGTCTCAGCTGAGTGTAAGTTCACCTTCTCAGAGAGGCTTTCCCCAACCACTCCACCGAAGTTAGAGCTCTCGTGTAGCCTCCACTGTAGTTCCCTAGGCAAAACTTCCTAACACTCTCAATTTGTGATTTCATTTTTATGCACCTGTCTCTCCCACACAGTAACTATGAACAGAGGGCAGAGAGCTTGTCTGTTTCATTCATTGTGTTCCTAACACAGTGCTTGGCACATAGTAAGCGCTCAATGAATATTTGCTAAATAAGTGAATAAATTATGAGGTCAACGTTTTAAGAAGAAGTTTCTAGGGAGAAACTATTTGAACAATTATCAGTTTATAAATCAAAGGTTAGCTCCTTAAAAGGGAAAAAAATGAAAACAAAAGGAAAAGGTGTTAGGGTTACCGTACCTTGCCTCTCCTGTCTGGGACTCCATCTGATTAACCCAAGATTTGTATATATCCACGGGGTCAGTTTTGATGTTGAGAGATTTGTCATCCATAATCTCCTTCACGACAGGGGCCAAGATCTGTCTCAGGGCGTTCTGGCCCCGGGCACCTCGGTTGAAACTCACAACCATCTTAATAACTGTAGGATTTCCTGTCACGATCTCTTGAATCTGATCTACTTTTGACCTGTAAAACACCAGATACAAATTCGTTTTAAACTAATCACAGACTCTGTCAATGAAAAGATAAGAGTTCCTACTTAGAGACCCATCTCCTAGAAAGAGAAATAGTTGGGAGGAAAGAGGTATATGCTCTTTCTCTAGAAACATTTACTGACATTGACCTGAGCCCAGGACCCACTTGCTGTTTGCAAACTCAATCATGGGAACATGAATAGGTCCTTTTTTTAGATAAAAATGTGGAATCTTCATGTCTTCATTAGCTTTTTAAAAACCCTGTCTTAATATAGAATCTTCCAGGGTTCCTGGGTAGCTCAGTCGGTTGGGTGTCCGACTTCAGCTCAGGTCATGATCTCGCGGTTCATGGGTTTGAGCCCCACATCGGGCTCTGTGCTGACAGCTCAGAGCCTGAAACCTGCTTCAGATTCTGTGTCTCCCTCCTTGCCTGCCCCTTCCCCATTTGCACTCTGTTTCTCTCTCTCTCAAAAATAAACATTAAAAAAACTTTTTTAAAAATATAGAATCTTCTTGGGGCGCCTGGGTGGCTTAGTCGGTTAAGCGTCTGACTTTCGCTTGGGTCATGATCTCGCGGTTCGTGGGTTCGAGCCCCGTGTCGGGCTCTGTGCTGACTGCCAGCTCAGAGCCTGGAGCCTGTTTCAGAGTCTGTGTTTCCCTCTGTCTCTGACCCTCCCCTGCTCATGCTGTCTCTATCTCTCTCCTAGAAATAAATAAAAACATTAAAAAAAAAAAAATATATATATATATATATATAATCTTCCTTAAAATCACTTTAGTAAATCTCTTATTCTACCACCTCCCCAACGCAGCAACACTTTATATCAGTGACTTAAAAAGTAGAAGCTTCTCAGGGTGCCTCTTACTCTTGGTTTTGGCTCAGGTCATGATCTCACGGTCTGTGAGTTGAAGCCCCACGTCAGGCTCTGTGCTGACAGTGTGGAGCCTGCTTGAGATTTTCTCTCCCTCTCTCTCTCTCTCTCTCTCTCTGCCCTTCTCCTACTCACACACACACACATTCTCTCTCAAAAAAAATAAACTTAAAAAAAAAAAGAGGGGAGAAACTTCTCTTGAGTAAGTATTTCCCACAGATGACAGTGTTAACTGGGGTCAAAGCAAAGCTACGGGGAGCTGAATCCCGAAGTGTGAGCGTGTGGCAGGGGCACTGGGTGCCAAGCCTGGCAGTGATCTGTTCGTACTTGATCTCCTCCTGGAGGGCTGTCTTAAAGAGCCGTAGGAGCAGGTACTCCTCTCGCTGGTTGGACGCATAGTTGTACAGGGTGAAGATTACGGAGTCCATGAATTTGGTGGACTTATTCTGGGGCATCTGAAAAATCAGCTTCGCCAAATAGGTGGGGTTGGTCTGAAATAAAACCGAGAGGTAAGTCGTTTCGAGATAATATAAAGGCTGACACAAAATATGCATGTTCTTTTAAACGTAAAGTTGAGAGTGTCCATAGGTAATAAAGAAGACAGCCCTTTGCTCACCCCTCAGTGGAAGTGTGAAATACTTTCACAGAGATTTATGGCCAAGGTTTTCTTTTGGGAAAGCAAATAAGTCAAATCCCACACCACCCACTCCAGGAACCACTCACCTGCAATAAATAAAATAGATGTTGATAAGCTTCCAGTTTCTCCCTCTTCTCCTTGCTCAAAGCCTTGAGACCCCCCTTCTGCTTATTCAGCATCATCATATCAGATAACTGTTCCTTATTTTTTTTGGTAAGTTTTTTACTGTGGGAAACCACATCCTGTAAACAAAAACAAACACGTAAATCAAAAAGCTAAACTTGCAGGAATGTCTGCTTCAGTGACGGATCCCATCAACTGTTTGAGAATCACGACATCCATCACACCAGTCAATCTACTTCTACCTCTACCTCCCTATTTTTTTTTTTTTAATATTTTTATTTATTTCTAGGAGAGAGAGAGAGAGAGAGAGACAGCGTGAGCAGGGGAGGGTCAGAGAGAGAGGGAGACACAGACTGAAACAGGCTCCAGGCTCTGAGCTGGCAGTCAGCACAGAGCCCGACGCGGGGCTCGAACCCACGAACCACGAGATCATGACCTAAGCGAAAGCTGGACGCTTAACCGACTAAGCCACCCAGGCGCCCCACTACCTCCCTATTAACGTACACCATGGGGCACCTGGCTGGCTCAGACAATAGAGCCTGTGACTCTTGTTCTTGGGGTTGTGAGTTCGAGCCTCACATTGGGTGTGGAGATTACTTAAAATCTTAAAAACAAACAAACAGAGAACCTGGGCCATGAAAATATCCACTGGCTCAGGAAACTCAACTTCTGGGAATCTTTTTTTTTCTCTTATTTATTTATTTTCTTTTTATTTACTTTTGAAGGAGAGAGAGACACAGCATGAGCAGGGGAGGGACAGAGAGAGAGACAGAGACAGAATTGAAAGCAGGCTCCAGGCTCTGAGCTGTCAGCACAGAGCCTAACGTGGGGCTTGAACTCATGAGCCATGAGATCATGACCTGAGCCAAAGTTGGACACTTAACCGACTGAGCCACCCAGGCATCCCCCTGGGAATCTATCTTAAGGAAAGCATTAAATACCATAAAAGTTACATATTCACGGAGACATTAACTATAATGTTATTTGTACTACAAACTGGAAGAATAACCTAAATATCAAATAGCTGTTGCCATTAAAAATATTTATGATGGGGGCACTTGAGTGGCTCAGTTGGTTGAGTGTCTGACTTTGGCTTAGGTCATGATCTCACAATTCATGAGCTTGAGCCTCACACTGGGCTTGCTGCTGTTAGAGCAGAGCCCACTCTGGCTCCTCTGTCCCCCTCTCTCTTTGCCACTCCCTCACTTGCATTCGCTCTCTCTCTCTTTCTCAAAAATAAAATCTTTTAGGGGCACCCAGGTGGACACCTGTTTAAGTGTCCAACTTCGGCTCAGGTCATGACTTCACCATTCTTGAGTTTGAGCCCCACATCAGGCTCTGTGCTGACAGCTCAGAACCTGGAGCCTGCTTTGGATTTTGTGTCTCTGGTTCTCTGCCCCTCCACTCTGTCTCTCTCTCTCTCCCCCTCAAAAATAAACAAACATTTTTTAAAAATTTTAATATACATTAGAAAAAGTATTTATAACTATTCATCACATGGGAAGCACCTCATCCTCTAACATGAAGTGCAAATGTAAGATACAAAATGATTGTTGGGTGGTGGAATCATGGGATGGTTTTTATCTTCTTTCCTCTGTTTAAATTCCGCTACTGAATTATTTCATTTCTCATGTAATTGTGAAGAATGGATGGCATTAGCTGAGAAGAAAGTCAGCGCCTGCCCCCCCACAGGTCAGAACGGGGGAGGCAGGGGCCCCGAGGCCGTGGGTGGTGCTGGGCCTACCTGCAGTGTGATTTTATTCTTCACGAGCAGCCCAATTTTGATATCCATGAGATTGAGGTCATTCTCCAGCTGCTGGTTAGACCGAATGAGGGTAATGACCTCTTCCCGCATCTTCATCAAGTCAAGCTCCTCCTGGAAATCCTGGTCACTCTGATCAAGCAGGTGGACAAATTTTCGGACCACAATCATAGGAGGATCCTCAGCATTGACTGACAGAAAGAAAGAGTGTGTCAGACACGGGATGGAATTTACCAGAGAAAGTTCTAAATCTTGAGGAAATGTCAGCATTGTCTGGAAAAAATAACTCTCTCCACACTTAAGATATTTGTTTATTTGTGAGATGTGCAAAGACAGCCAGCAAACACAGTGTTCTTGGTCACGCTACCGCTACACCATGACAGAGGCTAACGCAGCAAGCAACGAGACGTTGAGCCACGGGGTTAGCAAAGGGGCTTAGGTCCCAAGCAGCACCCTACCCGCGAAGCCTTGCCTTTAGGACCAGAAAAGAGATCCGCGGAGAATACCCAGAACCTGATGGCGCTCAACTCCTGTCTGCTGAGCACGGTTACTCACTGAGAGTCTTGTAGTCGTCACGAGCTTTGTTTGCCCGAATAAAAGCCTGGATTTTGATAATGTCATTTATCTAAGGAACAGAGAAGAAGTTGTTCCTTGGTTCATTTGTCCGCCAGCAAGAGTACAGAAAACTAATTCTACTGGTTCTCATACCCAAGGGTACTTACATGGTCTCGGAAATACTGCAGGCGATCTCTGTAGCGCTTTCTGGCCTGGTGCATCCTTGCCAGGGACTGAATCTGTGGAAGAAGGATTCTGGGAATTAGAACAGTCCTTCTTCTCAACACAGAGCACACTCACACCCCACACCGGGCTGCCATACCTTTACAACTTCATCTTTGTGGGCACGCAAGTAAGCTAAGCGGTCTTGATACGCCTTCTTCTGCTTGTATCCCCTCCATTGTGACTGAAACCATCAAACATTATGGTTGACATGTTATTTTCCAAGGATCAGAGGAAGTTAAAAAAAAAAAAATCTCATCTTGATAGGTTACCCAAGTGCAATTCATGAGGAAGCTTTAGCATTAACATCCCCATCGACGGAGGGGGAAACAAAGAGCAGGGGTCACCACAACTGGCAGTGCTGGGGCCATCACTCCTAATGCTGAATTCTTCCAGGACGCCATGCTGCCCTGTCACTGTAGTAAAACCACAGCTGTTTCCCCAATATTCAAATCTGACACAAAGGAACAGTGTGAGAGAATAATAAGGGGCCGCAGAAGAACGGCCGCTGGGCTGGACCGCTCACCCCCAAAACCACCCAGCACACTCTGTAACGGTAACAAAGAGGAAGTTCTTGTCCAAAAAGAGAGAGACCAAGAGGAGGCCAGGGGTCAAAAACCACACAGGACCGCGAGAGCTGGCTGCTCGTTGCCCCTGCCCTAGAAGCCCGCGAGCCACGTGCGCTGCGGCGCTGGGTGGGATACCTGAATGCAGGTGATGGCAGGGATTTGCTTCTTCAGGAAGTTCATTCTGGATCGGAATTCCTGTCGAACCAAGTACCCGCGGCAGCAAGCTTGCAGCCTGGTGATCAAGCCTTCATTGGCGAGCCAAAGCTGCTCTCGGTTGTATGCGGCCGTCACCCCAGAGATGGAGCTCTGAAAACCATCCGGTCACGACGGAAGACATACGTAGGGGAGAACAGACACAAACTCTCATCCACTGCGGACACACCAACCCCCTCGGCTTTCTAAGCCTGTCTTAGTTTTTTTTTTTTTTTTTTTTTTATTACTAGGAGAGAGAGAGAGACAGCGCGAGCAGGGGAGGGTCAGAGAGAGAGGGAGTCACAGACTGAAACAGGCTCCAGGCTCCGAGCTGGCAGTCAGCACAGAGCCCGACGCGGGGTTTGAACCCACGAACCGCGAGATCATGACCCAAGCGAAAGTCGGACGCTTAACCGACTAAGCCATCCAGGCGCCCCTAAGCCTGTCTTAGATTTTTAACTAGCAGTGAGGACAAAGGGCCAAGTTGTTCTCACATCCAAAAAAAAAAAAGTCACAAGCCCGCGATCTTCTTTCCTCCTATGTGGCTGTGATCCCCCTTACCCACCCACCTAGTCAGCACTGACTGCCGGGAGCTAACAACAGGATGGAGCACAGGCGCCAACACAGGGCTGGGCACCAAGTCCCAGAGGCCCCAGGAGTGCCACGGGGGGGAGGACACCGCGGGGGAAGGGCCGGATTGCAAAGGGTCCAGAAAGGTAGCGTGGAGTGTGTGGACTGTGACCACAGGCATAGCAGAACCAGCAAACATTCAGAAGAAGAATAAAGCCATCAGACTTTTTAAAAAATATTTACTGATTCAAGTAAACCCTACACCCAACCTGGGGCTCAAACTCATGACCCCAGGATCAATAGTCGTGTGCTCTTTTGACTGAACCAGCGCGGCGCCGCCATCAGACTTATTTTTAGACAAGCAGCGCTGTTACCAGAGTCGCCAGCAGGGCAGCTGAGCGGGTGACTAGGGACACTGCTGCTGCTGGGGTCCAGGTGGGAGGCGGCCTGGCTCTGAGTGGGGGCGGCAGGGAGAATGCTGAGGACACCTGCTGATGCGCCGAACCCATGTCCCCCTTCTCCTCGGTATTAGAGCCTTGGTATTTTTTTCTCTGGCCAATAATATGTGCAGCTAAAACGCTACATGAGTTGGGGGTGTACACAGTACATGTGGCGTAAGCAGAAGTAATTTGGGAAGACCTTTGGGAAAGCTCTTTAAGAGAGAGACAGATGGGGAGCCTGGGTGGCTCAACCAGTTAAGCATCCGACTTTGACTCAGGTCGTGATCCTACGGTCTGTGAGTTCGAGCCCCAGGTCAGGCTCTGCTGACAGTTCAGAGCTTGGAGCTGCTTCAGATTCTGTGTCTCCCTCTCTCTCTACCCCTCCCCTGCTCATGCTCTGTCTCTCTGTATCTCAAAAGTAAACATTAAAAAGAGACAGAAAGAAAGAGAGCTGGCATCATGCCTTTTTTGCTCTCTCTCCCTTCTTACTTCCTGCCCAAACCAGTAACTGGATGGCTGGCGCTTCGAGCCGGCACTCCAGATGACAAGGTCCTTGTCTGTGGAAATCACGTGCTGAGAACGGCAGAGGAGAAAGACAGACCCTGGGAACCAATGGCACCTGGGGCTGCCACACCTTTGCTGGACTACCTGACTCCAGAATTATTTTGTGTGAGAAAAACACTTTTGATTTCTTTTAAAGATGCTTTATTTTGGGGGCACCTGGGTGACTCAGTCGGTTGAGCGACCGACTTCGGCTCAGCTCATGATTTTATGGTTCCTGAGTTCAAGCCCTGCATCAGGCTGGCAGCTGGCAGCACAGAGCTCACTTTGGATCCTCTGTCCCCCCCTCCCTTTACCCCTCCCCTGCTCAATCTTTCTTTCTCTCTCAAAAAAATTTTTAAAAAATAAACAGTAAAGATTTTATTTATTTTTAAGTAACCTCTACACCCAACACAGGACTCCAACTCACCACCTGGAGATCAAGAGTCACACACTCTTCAAACTAAGCCAGCTGGGTGCCCCCCAAATACACCTTTATACACCATTTCAGCCTGCTTTTCTGTGAGACGATGGTACTGTTTTTGGAGCATCTGCATCTGTCTGCCTCACGCTGCAGTCAGTGCTTAGCTCCCAGCTGTGTGCACACACTGGGAACACTGGGAAGGGAGAGTTCTCTGATACACCTTCATATCCCACTCAACAATCACAGAGTTCAAGGGCTTTCATTACATTTCATCACGGTGAGATCATTAGCAGAAAAGGTCAAACATCAGAGAGGTAAGAGAAGAACTTCAAGCACAAGACAGAAACTCATTCCTCTGACAGGCGTTCTGAATAACAGGGCCAATTCACTTTTTACACATGTGGATATTCTAGTTATTCTACACAGGACCTGGGAAATATTACCCGACTGAAGCAGATGGCCTTTACCATCCTCTCTCTCTAGGAATCTTTGTGCCTGTTAATAGGTGTAGCAGGGTGCCTGGCTGGCTCAGTTAGTAGAGCATCTGACTCTTGATCTTGAGGTCATGACTTTGAGCTCCATGTTGGGGTTAGAGATTACAAAAAAATAATAATAAAATTTAAAAATCTATTAAAAAAATAAATAAGGAGTCGGGAAAATACGTCTAACAATGTCCTATAGGAGCTTAGAACATCTCCCTTCCATACCTTGTCCTCTCTAATGTTCGTTAGACAACTCCAATTCAGTGAGCATGAACTCAGCACCAAGTAATGTCAAAAGTGCTCAACAGCTCATCAAGGACAAGATACGTGGCCCCTCCACACAAGCACTGCAAACTCAGCGGCTCACTTTAAAATCCAGAAGTGACTGGGGAGCCTGGGGGGCTCAGTCGGTTGAGCATCCAACCTCGGCTCAGGTCCTGATGTCGCAGTTTGTGAGTTCAAATCCTGCATCGAGCTCTGTGCTGACAGCTCAGAGCCTGGAGCCTGCTTCCGATTCTGTGTCTCCCTCTCTCTCTACTCCTCCCCTGCTCATGCTCTGTTCCCCCCACTCTCAAAAATAAACAAACATTAAAAAATTTTTTTTAATAATAAAAAATACTAACTGCATTTAATGAGGAGTCAGAGCAACTGTTCGTTTTTTTTTTTTCCTAATCATCCAAGTTTTCTTTATTGAGCACACAATTTATCTGACTTAATCTACAATTCAGAGGTCTTACTAATTTAGGCCCTTAGTCATTCCCAACCACTAGGGAAAAAAACTACTCCAAATAGTTCATTAAATAGCCTTAATTTCAGGGCAGGACTTCTAACGACAGGCCCTGTCTTCCCCACTAATATTCGCTCTAGAACACGTTCTCTCAGCTTCTCTTGGGAAGAAATGTGACCTACCTGGATTTCCTCCCGAGAAAGCTGCATCGAGTTCTGAACAAAGTCTGCGGGTTCCTCCCATCCTCCTTCCTGGGTCTCCAGGTTGTGGTAGTAATAATATCCGCCCTTCACCCAGTGCTTCACCCATTTGCTGTTATTATCTCCTGATGGAAAACAAAGGAAAGATAAGAAACCCAGAGCCATATTTCCTACACTCCTACGTCCAAAACAGCAGGATTATTCTGGCCACATTAACAGGCTAAATAGAACCGTTCCAAAACCCTGTTCCTTACATCTCTACGAGTAAAGGGGACTCCTAAGTCCCTCCACAATTATGGCTTTGTAATGTCTCAGGTCATTCATTTCAACATTATAAAAAAATGAGGTCCAATTGTGGAACTTACCTTGACTAACTTCATTCCTTCCAAAGCCTGCATCTAAGAACTTGCGTGTCAGAAAAGTATTCTGATAAAAAGATATGCAACCATTCAGCCTATCCAGTTAATAAAAAAAAAGCCATGCAACAGGATGAAAAATCTTACCTTTATTTCCCCTCCTTCTGAAGATTAACTGTTTTTAACAATTATCTATTGGCTTAGGTAATCAGAACTAATGACACCTTATGAAAGATAATTAGTTAAATATTTTGATCCTTCTTGCCTTTTCAGAAATTGACCTTTTTAACACAGCTGCCTTTGGGGATGGGGGGGCATTTTTTTGTTGTTTTTAATTTTTATTTCTTTATTTTTTAATGCTTTATTTATTTCTGAGAGAGAGAGAGACAGAATGAGCAGGGGAGGGTCAGAGAGAGAGGGAGATACAGAATCTGAAACAGGCTCCAGGCTCTGAGCTGTCAGCACGAACGCGGGGCACGAACACATGAACCGTGAGATCATGACCTGAGCTAAAAGTCAGACGCTTTAACCGACTGAGCCACCCAGGCGCCCCATTTGTTTTTTTTGTTTTTTTGTTTTTTTAAATAGAGACCTTACCTACTCAGGGATGTTAAAACAAGCCTCAGTACCAAGCTTCTGCACTAAGGCAGCTCTCCCCACACCCGCCCCCTCAGAGATTTAAGCTCTTCCTTTCGGGGCTCAGATTTCTTTCCCAGTAACTCACCTGCTGCCAGTTTTTTCTTCTTGGCCTCGGCAAGGTCACTCTGGTAAGTGTCACCACACTCAGGGATGACTCCATACAAGCCAACATCAGGGGAACGAAGGGCACTCAGTGTTTTGCCAACATCACCACTCTCCACCGCCTCATTGATGGCATAGATTCCTAGGGCAACTATCCCGGAAGAGAAGGGTCACCAGAATAGCCCAGAAGTGTCTAAATGCACACATTACTTCTCCATGGCAGAGTGCCCCCTGCCCTCACTCCAGCTCTCTGTCAAGCTGGAATACTGGCATAGGGGACACTGCGCCACCCCCACCCTGCACAGAAACAGAAATCAAACAACCAATACTTACATCTCTGTGCTTCCTGGGTGTCTTTGTTGGACTGACAGATTCCACCTTGAATTTCATCCAACCATAACACTGCTGACTCATCCTGGGTTTCCTATACACCATTAAAAAGCAAAACAACATCAGAGTCATGACGTTAGGGTGCAGGAGATCAAGGGGACTTCTGAGACTCAGTGAAACGTAGAAGAAGTTCCAAACATACAAGACACATCGAATAGCCAACGCAAGAGGCTGTGCGTCGAGAAACTGGTAGCAGCCCCGGAGACATGCCTCAGACGCAGGGAACAGACGGCACGGACATGGAGGCAAGTGGCTCAGGAGGTCAAGAGCGCTAGAAGTGGCAAAAGGACCAAACTAGGAAGTGACCTGGGACTCCATTAGTGTGACAAGGGCCACAGCATGAATATGAATATGCGGTACTTTTTTTAGAAGGCCTCCTTTAACATCAATACTGAAAGGAAGTTATTAATACTCTCTCTGATTACCGTTTTTAAGACTACCAGACGTTACCCCAGGTGAAGCCAGGAGTCATCACAGGCAATCTAAACTTATCCCCAGCTTATATTCTAAAACTTGAATGTTACATCAGTTGCTGGAAACTGACAAACACGTTTTCACAGAGAAACGTAATAAATAGTGATTAGTTTCCTCAGCATGGTCAACAAAAGCCTCCCTGGGCCACAGTGCAATCCAAGTTGAATACTAGGGAGAGATTTGAAATAATAGCGGTTGCTTACTTCCCTCTTTCTAAATAAGTCTTTCACTTTTTTTTAAGTAGGTTATTGGCAATTGTTTGCTCTGAAAGACATTTTAAACAGACTTGGATTGGCAGAATTCTCCTCCAGTATCTTCTAATTTCCAAGAATGTTGCTACCACCCTCTGACTTGGGCAAGTAGCTCAGGGATTAGCCCCAGGTACTCACTGCTGTCAGGGGACAGACTCTACCATCTACCTAGTATCAGTGTGAGAGTCAGAACTGGAAACCTCTGATACCAACGCAGATTTCAGTGGTCATACTGAGGTTACAGAAGTTTTAACTAACGGTCTCCAATAGTGAGGGTCCTCTGTTAATGTCTCCACCAGTCTTTAGAGAAAGCACCTATTTCATAGATTGATATGGCTGTCTTCTCCAGAAAAGGCAAGGCACCTCAGGTTTTGAGGTGGCCAGGCTGAGAGTCAACGTTTGAGGTGATCCTGGGAGATCCACAAAACTAGCTGTTTCTTGGCCTGAGCTAATAGCGTTTGGGGTAAATAGCGGATCAAAATTACATTCTAACCGCCTGGTATAAATAAATAGAACCTGCCAAGGCACCAATGAGACCACTGGGGACAGGAACCACAATAACGTTGTCAGATGAAGCAGGGCAAAGGCGACCTGTCCAGTGCGCTCAGGAGGACCAACGGCCTAGCAAAACCTCTGAGGAAGCTTCACTTTCCTCCCGTTGTGGAGAGACACACAATGTTTCACTCAGCAGAGACAAGCAGTTGCAAAAGCACCTTGGTGACAGGAAAAAGCCGCAGGACGTGGAAAGCTGGGATGTATTCCTTTCAAATGCAGAGTTTTAGAAAGAAAGATCATTGAAGCAAATTATGGTAAGTGCTGGGCTTAGAATCCTACGAGGAGCTGTCCCAATTTTAAGAAACTGACACTGGGAAAAGGAAATGAGTACACGGACAAAGAGAATGCATGAGCAAATCACCTAAGAGCTGCAGGAGTTAGTACCTTCCTACCACTAGTCACTCTCTAGTACTGGAAACAGAAAATGGCCACACACAATCCCCCTAAAATCATATCAATAAATACGGGAAATGCTAAGCAATAGTTTCAATGGGAGACAATGTGGTGAGTCAGCTCCAGGTCGGTGACAAGGTAAGCTGAGAAACCACACACTAGAGGGCTGCAGGCACAACCTCCAAGAGAGGTGGCCTGAAAATCGTCGCACAGAGAAACAAGTGTTCCCACAGAACCAGGCCCTTTTTGGTTCACTTTTAGGTTAATCGCACATCAGTTACCTCCGAGCAGAATCCACCACACAGAGCTGGGAGGTTTGTCACAACGTTCCTCGCATTCAGAGAAAGGCCCAGCTTATCAAGACTTCTGACCACACAGAGTTCTTCTGCATTCTCTGCCCCAGGCAGAATGAAGCAAAACAATGAAAATAAATGTATGTACACCCCCTAAGAAGCAGGCGGCAGAACTACAGTAAGGAAGGCGAGAGAAGGGAACAGACGGGTGTCGGGTGTGTCAGGGAAAGACGGTCTAGGAATAGCCCTCACCACCTGGAGGAGGAAAGACAGATGACAGCCACCACCTCACCCCAGGGTAGGGAAAGAACAGGCTCTCTCAGCTCCAATCACATCAAGTAAGACAGCGCAAACCCCAGAGCCTCCCGTACTCTAACACAATCAGCCAACATTAACACAAATCACCGCGCAGAGAGCTAAAACTCTAGGCTGGACACTGTGGAGAATACGTACATAAAACAAGACTTAATGTGAAAATGCTACATAAAATATACTCAATACTGCTCCCTAACATGGCTGATGCACACTGGCTACATTTCAGAAGAGGTAAAGAGACAAAAACCAGAAATAAGAACCAAACAGAGTGGGTAATGATTGCAGGTAAATATGGGGAAAGGGAGGGGAGAAGGGGCAAAGAATGGCTACTATATACGTGTGTGTGCATGTGTGTGTGTAGAGCACAAACACACACTTCTAAAGGGCACTCCTTACCACTTAAGTCTCTCCTGTTATATGCAGCATGGTTTGTATGTGTGATAACAAATAAAACATTATTAAATTATTATTTATTAAATATTAAATATTAATTTAAGTTCATATTAAATAGTATTAAGATATTATAATATTTTATCACACATGCAAACCATGCCACATATACACACATATATAAACTATGGCATACATATATATACACATGCCAACACACACATAAAGGCATCTATACAACACATTATCAATTATGCAACACGGGCACTGACCAATCAGAAGAGCAGTCCTGTGGCCTGCTGGATGGGGTATTAATCCTTTAGTTGCTGCACAGCGGAAGTTCAGGGGAAGAGCAAGAACTGTCTCTGTCACATGCTGTCCAGGTTGGGACAGCAGCAGTGTACCAAACAAAAGTACTTCAATATTCCAACAACCGGTACAGCCGCACTGGTGCACACCAGCCAATGTTTAGCTGCTTGCACGTATGTATGTACACACACACTGCGGCGAGGGAGCAGAACAGAGGTTCCCTAGTCATTCATATCTGCAGTCATAAACGGAATCCCTGGAAACTCCCTGATGTCCGGGTATTAGCAGGCAAATATTACTACCCAATGACAAGCAATCTACCTTTAGCAAGTGTTCCGAAAACACTAAATTTAAATGAGGAGAGAAGTGACCTTAGTGAAAACAGTACAGGAAGGACTTCTGAAAATCCTTTCCTACATAAAAGCAACAAAAACACTGACAAAAACCATCAGAAGCAACCTTTTCAAAACTACGTAAATTTGACCAAAGGTTTGCAGCAATCAGACAGAGCTTTTTCAAACATAACTACTGAATCTCAGTAACAACCGTGAGCTTTATGGCACTTCAAATGGCCCTGTTTCTGTCTCCTCCCACCATGCATGGGCGTGTGCACACGCGCGCGCGCGCACACACACACACACACCTCCTTCAGAGCCCCATCTATTCCCAGAGACCTGTCACTAGCTGACCTGGTAGGTAGATCCCCAGGAGGCCACAGCAAGGCTGTCTTCATCTGAACTGACTTAGAGCAAGCCTGTGCAAACAGCCTTTTCTCCAGGGCCGTTTGTCAAAACCGATAAGAGGCGCTTGGTTAACATCACAGATGTCTAGAGTAGTGGGATAAAAATTAAGGTAAACTAACCAAAAAGCTTAAATTAACCAAAAAGCTTAAAAAGAAAAGTTTGAGAATGAGATGTCCACAGAAAGTTTTGGAAGCCTCTGACATATTCCTGAGATGAGAATCCAGAAGGCCATAATACACCTGTGAGTTGTGCATATGCTCAGAAAAGATCGGAGAAGGCTGTAAGGGCTCATCTCTGGCAAACCTTGAAGTTCTGGACAAGCATGAAGTGAAGGCTAAGACAGAACTGCAAAACCTGGCTGAGTGTTGAAGATGTACTCCAATATGCACACTGGTGTTTGGCAAAGGCTGGGAGCTTCCCTGGTTCTAGGCATTTAAAAATACTCTGCCTACGGGAGCCTGGGTGGCTCAGTCCATTGAGCATCTTGATTTCGGCTCAGGTCATGATCTCA
Source organism: Proteles cristata cristata (assembly GCA_017311185.1). NCBI lineage: Eukaryota > Metazoa > Chordata > Mammalia > Carnivora > Hyaenidae > Proteles > Proteles cristata. Next base: position 774,950 of record JAESUZ010005394.1, read on the forward strand.
GTTTGTGGGTTCGAGCCCTGCGTCAGGCTCTGTGCTGAAAGCCAGCTCAGAGCCTGGAGCCTCTTTCAGATTCTGTGTCTCCCTCTCTCTCTGACCCTCCTCTGCTCATGCCAGTATAAATAAAACATGGGGCGCCTAGGTGGCTTAGTCGGTTAAGCGTCCGACTTTCGCTTAGGTCATGGTCTCGCGGTTTGTGGGTTCGGGCCCCGCGTCGGGCTCTGTGCTGACTGCCAGCTCAGAGCCTGGAGCCTGTTTCAGAGTCTCTGTCTCCCTCTCTCTCTGGCCCTCCCCTGCTTGCGCTGTCTCTCTCTCTCTAGCTCCTAGAAATAAATAAAAATATTTTTTAAAAAATATTTTAAAAAAAGAAATAAATAAAACATTAAAAATAATAATAAATAAATAAGCTACTTTAAATATATTCAAAGAATTAAAGGAAATCATATCTAAAGAACTTAAAGTATAAGAACATCTCACCAGGGAATATCAGTAAAGAGACAAATTATTTTTTAAAAACTGAAATTCTGGAGTTGAAAAGTACAATAAGTGAAATGAAAAATTCACTGGAGGGACTCAGATTTGAGCATTCAAAAGAAAGAATCGGCAAACTTGAAGATGACAGTTCTGTTTATTTTTTATTTTGAGGAGAGGGGGAAGGGAGAGAATCCCTAGCAGGCTCTGTGCTATCAACACAGAGCCCAGCTCGTGGCTTGAATCCAGGAACCGTGAAATCATGACCTGAGCCAAAACCAAGAGTCAAATGCTCAGCCATCTGGGCAGCCACCCAGGCACCCCAGGTCAACTTAAATTATACAGTCTGAGGAACAATATCCAGTCTAAGGAACAGTTAAGAAAAAAGAATGAGGGAAAATGAATCAAGCCTCAGAAACCTGTGGACACCAGTAATAATAGCAATACATGCACAATGGAATTCCCAGAAGCAACAAGAAAGGGAAGGAGGAATGAAGAATACTGGAAGAAAATCTGAATAGGCCTGTAACAAACACAGATAGGGAAACACATTCTATAAAACACATTCTACAAAAACAAACACATTCAACAAAAGCAAACAAACAAACAAAAACAGGGCCATATGGCTTTACTGGTGAATTCTAGCAAATGTTTAAAGAAGAATCACACCAGTCCTTTAGAAACTCTTCTAAAACCTAGAAGAGGAAGTAATACTTCCCAGTTCACTCTATGAGGCCAGTATTACCCTGATACCAAAACCAGACACAAAGTTATCACAAGAAAACTACAGACCAAATTTAAATTAAGATTTTTGTTTGCTAAATTTAGAACTCAGATGATTATTTTTAAAACCACTCCCAAAAATGGCTCAGAGGAACTGCTAAGCTGAGGCCTAAAAAAAGCCAATTCCACCAAAAACTTGTCTACACAGCTGGGCCTGGCAGCATCAAGCAAATTTTCCCCTAACTCCGCCCCACCCCCTTCCTTCCCTTTGGATGGATTCTGAAAGTTATTCCCCTGTAAAAGGAAATGCTTCAAACTCTAGTCACATCCTCTAAAACTTTAACTCCCACGACCCAAACAAAGGGAGCAGTCAGGCTCACAGCATGAGCGAGAGCAGGTACAAGTTATGTCCTCCACTGCCGTTCCTTTTTTAGAGGTTTCCTTCTTTAGGGAACCAGATCTAGCTCATTCTCTCCAAGCCCACTCCTCTGACAGTCAGATCTAAGATTCCTTCTGGACTTATATGGTAGCAAAAACAAACACCACCACCACTGGCCCTCACAAAATCAGGGCAGGCCAGCCCCAGGTTAGACATTCTGAATCACCAGGAATAGAGTTAAAGGTTAGGAATCTGTATTTTTAAAATGACTTTTTGGGGGCATCTGGGTGGCTCAGTCGGTTAAGCATCTGACTTCGGCTCAGGTCATGATCTCACGGTTCGTTTGTGTCGAGCTGTGTGCTGACAGCTCAGAGCCTGGAGCCTGCTTCAGATTAGGTGTCTCCCTCTCTCTCACACAAATAAACAAACATTAAAAATTAAAAAAAAAAAAAACAACTTTGGGGCGCCTGGGTGGCTTAGTCGGTTAAGCGTCCGACTTTCGCTTAGGTCAAGGTCTCGCGGTTCGTGGGTTCGAGCCCCGCGTCGGGCTCTGTGCTGACAGCCAGCTCAGAGCTTGGAGCCTGTTTCAGTCTGTGACTCCCTCTCTCTCTGACCCTACCTTGCTCACGCTGTCTCTCTCTCTGTCTCCTAGAAATAAATAAAAACATTAAAAAATTAAAAACAAAAAACAAAAAACTTTAAATGACTTCTCAAGTGTTTTAACAATCAGCCAAGTTTGGGAAGCTCTGATCCAAACGATCCAAAATTAATATCAAAGACAGAGAATGCCATTTACAATTCCCCTACAGCCAACTGCTTCTTACCCAAGTAACTACAACAGCCGATCCCTTTTTCTCAGTTTCCTGACTACAAAATAGTTGTGTTTCAGATCACTGACATGCTACACAATGATGCGCCTCTCAAGTGACATCTGGTGCTTGCTATGTTTATATGATCAGGACATGGCAATGCCAGCTACTCTCCTGACAACGGAACTGACGGGGACCGATCAATAGGACAGTATTACCCACAACGCCTCTAGCCCAACCTTAACTCCCACAGCCTGCATCGGTGGGAGCGTACAAAAGCTCTGTGGCTTCCCAGAAAGAATCTGACCCCTAAATTAAAAATTTCTTTCAGGGGGGCGCCTGGCTGACCTTGTCAGTAGAGTGATTCTTGATCTCAGGGTTGGGAGTTTCAGCCATACGTTAGGGTAGAGATTACTTAAAACTAAAATTAAAAAAAAACAACAACAAAAGATTCTTCTTTTAGTTCTTCTGCTTGCTACCAGACTCACTGAAGGGATCCTCTAAGTCAGCAAAGAAAGGTGTGGTCCTCACTATCTAATTGTGGTTAGTTAGGAAGAACCTAAAAGGAGATCAGTCACAATTGGGAAAACAGACGTAATTATGTCTTAATCATGCAACAAACATCTGAGGGCCTACGATATACAAAGCAACTTCCTACTCCGCAACATGATAAAAAGAGATACAAATCTTGTCCATTTCCTCAACAAACTAGCTGAGAGGTAAAACAAGCTTTTTAAAAGACACGTTTGTGTTATAATCACTCACAAAACCGTTATGTTCATAGCAGCGTTTACTCCTAACAGCCACAAAGCAGGAACAGCCCATATGTCCATCAACTCATGAATGATAAGTAACATGCGGTACAGCCATACAGTGGGATATAATTTGACAGTAAAAAGAAATGATGCGCTCCCCACACATGCTACCACGTGGATAAATCAAGCTGAGGGAAAGAAGCCAATCACAAAGGACCACACGTTGTATGAGTCCACACAGACGACATGACCAGAACAGGCAAATCCGTGGACAGAGTAGACTGTTGGTTGCCTCGGGCTGAGAGACTAAGGGAAAGCGAGAAGTGACTAATGAGTGCCAGGTTTCTTTCTGCGGTGATAAAAATCTAAAATTGATTGTGAAGATGGTCACACAATTCTGTGAATGGAACAGAAACCACTGAACTGTACACTTTGAAATGGTGAGATCTATGGTATGGGAGCAACAGCTCAGTAACAGCGTTATAAAACAACCTACATGGCGTCTATCTACTGAAGCTTATGTGTATCCCTACGACCCATACATTCTACTTCTAAATGTACACCTAGTTAACAGAAATGATACATATATTTACCAAGAGACATGTACTAAAATACTCATAAAAGCACTATTTGTAATAGCCAAAAAGTGGGAAACAACCCAAAATTTACTGACAGAATATATAACCACGAGATAGAATAGCACATGGCAATGAGAATGAACAAACTCTTAGTTCTTGCAACTAAACAGATGAATTTCACTAACATCATGTTGGGCAAAAGAAACCGGATACAAAAGCGGATAAAATGTTACTTATATACAGTTCGAATACAATTCAAAAATAGGCAAAACTCAACTGTGGTGTTAAAAATCAGGACAGTGGTTACCAGCAGGTGGGTGAGTGGGGGTTACCAGCAGGTGGGTGAGTGGGGGTTACCAGCAGGTGGGTGAGTGGGGGTTACCAGCAGGTGGGTGAGTAGGGGGTGGACAAGGGCAGAAAAGGACAGGGTGGACAATACGGTTAAGCTTTTCATAATCTGAGTACCAAGCACACAGGTTATGCTCACTCATGAAAATCCATGCTACTTTTAATTCTCAAGTATACTTACGCAACTTACACAATTTTGGCATCTTCTATTTCAACACAGAATTTACTTAAAGAGACACAAGAGGTGTGTCTACAACAGTAACAACAGAGAACCACAAAAACACCCAAACGTGTATGGTCACATCTCGTGTGCCCCCAGTGTTCTGAATCTAAAGGTGCCGGAAAGCAGTCACTGAGGAAAGGGAGGGAGACAGCCCTACCTCTTACCTGGGTTCCAGGAGGGATGAAGCTCTCTGAACGGAAAAGAACAACCTCACTGCCTCTCACCTGGGCTTTCTCTCTCTTCGCCCTGATCAGTGTGTCCTGGTAATGCTGGGCCACTTCTGCAAGAACTCCCTCAAGTTTGGCTGCAGGAATCTGTAGGGCCTTCAGAGTCTTCTGGGCATCACCTTCGTCCAGGGCTTCGTTAATTAAACCAATGGCTAAAATCCCTAAGGACAAAGATTATTTTTTTTAATTAAGAAATTATATAAACAAATCAGTCTTTAAACATGCTAAGTAATCGTGAGTCCACCAAAGCGTCATCATGATTCAAATTATGATTTGCCACCTATAATATTAAGCAGCATTTAATTTTTTTTTTTAATTTTAGTATTTGTTTCATCTAAAGTAAACTCCCTGGTATCCATATTGTCACTGAAAACTCAAGTCTTCTTGTTTTATTTTTAATTGTTCTACCTGAACAGTAGAGGGAATTTTGATGAAACTGGCTTTAATAATATAGCTTTCAAGTACTTTGCAATGTGTAATCAAAACCATTTTTTGATTCACAAAAGGTCAGAGTTCAAAGAATCATAAAAAGTCTCCTGATCAACAATTTTATGTAAGGAAAGACTAGGCCTATGGGGCGCCTGGGTGGCTTAGTCGGTTAAGCGTCCGACTTTCACTTAGGTCATGATCTCGCGGTTCTGGGTTCGAGCCCCGCATCGGGCTCTGTGCTGACTGCCAGCTCAGAGCCTGGAGCCTATTTCAGAGTCTGTATCTCCCTCTCTCTCTGACCCTCCCCTGCTCATGCTGTCTCTCTCTTCCCTAGAAATAAATAAAAATATAAAAAAAAAAAAAAAAAAAAAGAAAGACTAGGCCTAGAGGTTTCTTCTTTGAGATCACACTGCAAACAAGTAGCCGATGGCAGATCCAACCCCAGGGCTCCCCACCCCAAGGCAAGGCTCTTCTCACTGAATCAATGGAATTTTTCTCACAGGAAATACAAATTAAACAAATTAAAACTAAAAACATTCACTCCTTAGGTACCTCAGACAGCTGTACTACTTCTGTAAAGACTCTGTGGCATAATAGACATTTGGCTGACCTTTGACCCCAGTTTCTGGGATGAGGCCTCTGTGCCCTCTAGAATTTCCTAAATGATAGGACTCTCTGTGTCATTCCTGCTGGGCTTCCTGGACCCCACCTGAGACTATGTGAACCAGGGCGGCCCCTGGATGGTCTCAGGGCAGGGGCTGCTCATGCCGGCAAGGCGGAGCACGACCCAGCACGTGATCAGAATCCTGGGCTTTGAGCCACGTGATCCTGCGGTTTCAGCCCCGCTGGCCTATCTCCAGGGAGGGGAAGCAGATGAGAAACGAGTTCAATTACATGGCCAACTATCAACCCTTCACAGGTAATGAAGTCCCTTGGAAACTCTGGATGCCCAAAGCTCAGGTGAGCCTCCCTGGTTGTGATACACATCCCGAGGACATGTATGCTTCACATTCGGGACCCTACCAGGCGTCACGCTGCAATCCTCCTTTTTTGACTTCTGATTTGTATACTTTATATTAATCAAAAACATAGGCTCTTCCCTGAGTTCTGCAGGGCACTTTAGCAAACTATTGAACCTGGGGGGGTGAGAGGGAGGTGAGGGAACCTCTGAATTTACAGCCAGTTGTTCAGAAGTGTGGTGACCTGGGAACTGTTTAGAGTTTGTGGCTGGTGTCCGAAATGAGAGGAGTTTTAAAGACGACTGCGCCCATGCCCCGTACAAGATGACCTGACTGCAGGTAGTCAGTGTCAGAACCGCTGGTTACAACACATTTAAAAATGAAAGATCGTGTTCAGGTGACTTTCTGAATATTTTAGTCTTTATTACACACATACCTAATTGTAGCAGTTGTCTGATGCTTTGAAAAAAATATCCAACCTCAGCTTTTTGAGATACACAAACACACACATACACACACACACAATTTCCAAAAATCTTTCTAGAAGTAGTGTTCAGAATCCGTTCATGGAATCACACCATCTTTAACTGTGCCATTATTTGAGGGGATAATTAAATAGATTACTCACTCTCATGTTCCTCCTGTACCACCAGATTCACATGGTCCACACAAGCTTGAATGTCATTCCATGTAATAAATTCATTATTTTCTGCATGTGCCTGAGTTTTCAGTTTCATCAGCTCATCGAGATACCTGCCCCATCCCCCCAACAAAAGACAATGAAGGACAACATAAGAAAAGAGACTTTCAGGGAGCACCTGGGTGGCTCAGTCGGGTAAGCATCCAACTCTTTCAGTTCAGGTCATAATCTCAGGGTTTATGGGATGAAGCCCCACATCTGGCTCTGCGCTGTCAGCATGGGGACCTGCTTGGGATTCTCTCGTTTTCTGCCCTTCCCGTGTGTGCGCACACGCACTCTCTCTGTCTCTCAAAATAAATAACATTTAAAAAAAAGGGGGGGGGGGACCTTCAGGATTGTCACAGATGACAAGAATGAGAAGACTGGGAACGAAGTACCCAAGGAGCAAAGACAGCTACGGGATCCCCGCAGTCTGACCCACTCTGGAGGACAACTTTGAGACTGGCGAGTTATCTTCAACAAAATGCGAAAACGTAAGGGTATCGCTGCTTCTTCCCCTTTTTTTTAAGTTTATTTTTTTCTTTTTGTAACCTCTACAATGCAATGTGGGCCTGAACTCACAACCCCGAGGCCAAGAGTTGTATGCTCCAGCGAATGCGCCAACCAAGCGCCCCAGGGTATCATTTATTCTTAACAGCCTGTTATATGTTCTAAATTCCAGGTATCACCAACTAATAATCAGGGGCAGTATCTCAAGCAATTCCTTTAAAGACAAGGCCATACACTAGCTAACAAATGTAGAAGGAATGATAAATCAAAAATATCGTCGTTAATGGTCTCTGGCTGGCTCAGTCAGTAGGGTGTGTAACTCTTGATCTTGGGGGTTGTGAGTTCAAGCCCCCCACGTTGGGTTTAGAGCTTACTTTAAAAAAAAAAAAAAGAGGGACGCCTGGGTGGCTCAGTTGGTTAAGCGTCCGACTTCGGCTCAGAGCCTGGAGGCTGTTTCAGATTCTGTGTCTCCCTCTCTCTCTTACCCTCCCCTGCTTATGCTGTCTCTCTCTCTCTCAAATAAACAAAACATTTAAAAAATTTTTTTAATAAAGTAAAAATGATATCATCATCATTAAGCAACTCTTACTGAATAGTAAGTACTGCTTTAGACAAGGATTATCAACTAGGGTTAAAAATACTAGGTGATGGTTAAAGGGGGACTGGATAATTGATGGTGCAAAGGTACAAAAAGAGATTATGCTAAGGGAAAAACATAAATATACACTAGAGGAATAAGTTGTCTCCCCAATATGCTGACTTGAATCTTGACAAGCCTTTGGATGTAATTTCCAATTTGCAGGAGTAAGTCAATTTTCAAGAAGCAACCAGAACCATGAGATGGAACATTTTATACAAATCGGTCCCATCTCTTTAACCATTCAGCGTCATGAAGAAAGGAAATGCTAGATTAAAAGGTACCTAAGGAATACAACAGTCAGATGCAGCACACGGTCCTGCACTCGGTCCTGGTTTGAAGAGACCGGGTGAAAAGGACAGTTGTGGAACAAGTGAAGCAGTGTGAAGACAGGCTAGGCTTAGGAGATACTAAAGATGAATTGCCAACTTGTTACGGTAGAAGATGGCACTATTATGGCTACAAAATAAATACCCTCGTTGTTTTACATAAGCATATTTATATACTTAGGAGTGGAATGTCATGATGCATGTAATTTACTATAAATCGTCCAGCATAATAATTAGTAAAATGAATCAAAATAGGGAGAGAAAAAAAAAGATCACACCAAGGTCACGATGCCTGAAAACGGGGGTGTGGGTGACTAGCACCAGACAGAGTAGCCGCCATCTGAGGGATTCAATCCACTGCTCTGGGCACCCACCTCTGACAGTTTTCTTCTTCGATGTTGGTGAGGCCGGTCACGGAGCTGCTCAACTGCTTCCACACTGTGTTCATGTCCCCCGACTCCAGCGCCCTGTTGATCAGGGCCACTGAGGACAGCATCTCCACTGCGACAGAGAGCTCGGGATGGGTGAGGCTGTGCTGTACGGGGAGAGCGGGCGGAGAGACATTCTTGGACACCAAGCGAGGTTACAAGTTTAATAAAGGCATAAGAAGCCTAAGTTTCTGGTTTATTAAAAAAAAAAAAAAGAAGAAGAAGAAGAAGCCCTGCCACGGCACCCCGGGGCGGGGGTCACGTTTGTGGCCACTCCACTGGCTCAGCAGCACGGGCTCAGCTGACTTACCTCGGGACTCTGCTGCTGCAGGGTAGCCAGCTCTTTCTGATAAAGATCAGCAGCAAATGGATACACCTGGGGCAGCTGGGCCTCGGGGTTCATGAGCTCCAGAACTGTCTTCTCGGCCACACCCTTCTGGATTGCAGCATTGATCGCCGCCACGGCTGTCAATCCTGGGCAGAAAACAGGTCAGAGTGCAGCTGGAGTGGGAAGCCCGAGGAGAAGACGCAGTTTACACAGAAGAAAGTTCTATTCTGTGGATAAACTATTAGCCATCACGTTTGAAGTGGAAATTTCATCTTTCCCAGCACCCCCCTTCATATGAAGGTGAAGTGCAGGCCATGCCAACTGGGACTCCACGAAGCTGTTTAAAAGGTGGCCTCCTGTTCTCCGCACCCATGTTTTCCCTCCACTCCAACTTACACTGTGACTCTCTTTCAAAAACATCTCTTCCAGCCCCTGCAGCCTGGCAAATAGAGTACCAGCTCCAGAAGCTGCCGTGCAAAGGTTTCCACGGTCTTTCCAAACCTTTATCTTACACAGCTCAGCTCCAAACATGTACAAAAACGTTATTCTAACCACCGCTGTTTCCAGACCTGTTTCACCTTGTACAGCTCTACTCACACTTCCTTTCTTCCTCTGTCCCACGTAAGGAGCATCATTCTCCTCCTCCACCATCCAGAGCTTACTAGTCAAGCCCCTAAGTCTCACCACCTCTGGGCTGCCCAGCCCAGTGAGCCTCCACAGGCTCAGGTCTACTCTGAAAATTAGAGGAGCCGCTGCCCCCAGAGGCCCCTGGTGGTTGGTGGATGATGGCGAGCAGGCCTGGGGAGGGGGTGAGCAGTGAGGCACCCTGGCCCCAGACACCCCTTGTGACGGGAGCCCTACTCAGCACCTCAGGGAGGACTCTTACTTCTCTGATACTGCTGGGCAGCGCTGTTGGCGGCGTCCACTCCAGACTGCAACTCCTCCTTCTGCAGGGGGTCGGCCTGGCCACCCTGAGAAAAGCAGAGACCATTTTTGTAAGTTGTTTTTTTTTAAGTTTCTTTATTTTGAGACAGAGAGAGAGAGAAACCACACACACACATAAGGGCAGTGCAAAGAGAGAGGGAGGGAGAGAGAATCCCCAGCAGGCTCTGAGCTGTCAGGGTGGAACCTGGTATGGCTCCATCTCAATCTCACAAACTGCAAGATCGTGACCTCAGTTGAAATCAAGAGTCACCGACTCTAACCGACTGAGCTACCTAGGCGCCCCAAGCAAAGAGCATTTATATAAAGAACCTCATGCCTACGCCTCTAGGCCTTACAGTTGCTGTATCTCAACACAGTCACAGGCTGTTAAACCACAGGCCTAAGTGACAGCTTTAGGCTACGTGCAAAGTGGCAGTCGTGGTTGGAGCCAAAGCCCTTGCCAAATCTGGAGTAGGGTGACTTTCCAGATACCAGTACATTTAAAAAAAATAGTTTGTGAGAAGCATCAAAATATTGAGATAAGATGTTTATAGACTCATTAGCACATTAATGCTGCTTACTTTGGCCATTATATGCTGGGGATCTGTAAAATGTACACTGTCCTCATTCAGACAAAAAAGAAAGCCACTCATATTTGTTCTAAAAACCCACTAAGTACAATTGCACAGTGTACTTTTACTGCACATTAAGTACTTTCCCAGTGTTGGCCAGAAGAAACTAGTGACGTATGTTTTCTTTTAAGTAGAAATTCCTAAAGTAAGAATGTAGAAAAGATTCAAATTTTCCCTAATGGCTTTTAGATGGGGGATTGAGAAGGATGCTTCACTGAAAGGGTGGGCAGGTTCGGAGGGTGGGTGTGTGTGTTTAAGAGGATTTACAACTCTAAAAACAAAAGAGAGCTAAAAATGTGTATTTTACCCAAGGACTTTTTTTTTTTTTTTTTTTCAAGTAGGCTTTAAGCCCACTGCTGGGCTTGAACTCAGGACCGGGAGATCAAGACCTGAACTGAGATCGAGAGTTAGACTCTCAACTGACTGAGCCACCCAGGCACCCCACTTGAGGATATTTTACAAACCTACATTTAGAGGTATCTGGCTGGCTCAGTTAGTTAAGCATCTAGCTTTGGCACAAGGCATGATCTTCTGGTTCATGAGTTCAAGCCTCGCATCAGGCTGGCAGCTCAGAGCCTGGAGCTTGCTTCAGATTCTGTGTTTCCCTCTCTCTGCCCCTCCCCTGCCCACACTCTCTCTCAAAAATAAATACACATTAAAAAAACTTTTTTTTTAACAGATAAAAACCTGCATTTATTGCGGGAGAAAAAGTTATACTAAAAACTTTAATACTATAACTATAGGGAATAGAGACTCCATAAATACCTTTAAATGACAGCATAGGATTCGAATGGCTAAATGTGAATGTTTGTGGGTTCGACCCAGGACACTGTTACCTGTCTCTTCTGCTGCCTATCACTCAGGAGCTGCTTGAGGTACCAGTCACTGTTCTGCTGCTGCAGGCCTCGAAGGCCCAGGGCTGGGGACTGCAGAGCCTTGAACAAGGCCAACGCAGCCCCCTGCTCCAAGGCCAGGTCCACGTTTGCTAATGCAGAAGAAGCTGAGGAAGAAAAAAGGCCAAAGCTTAAGAAAACACTTTGTGAACATCACAGCTGAGAATATTTTTCCTTCCCCCAAGCCAATCTCAATTTCAGATGAGGGAAATATAGTTCAAATGGCCTTTATTCTGGAATATCACAGAAGCACAAGATCTTGGCAATGGAAGAGAACCTTAAAGTCATCAAGTCCAGGGTTCCCAGCCGGGCTGTTCATCAGAGTTAACAGATCCCTGGACCATGCCTCGGGACTACTTAAAAGCTTCCAGATGTAGACACCCTGGCACCGATATGGGGCACTGAAAGAGGCACCGATACAAACCAATTCATGTCTCAATTCCCTCTAAATGCCAAATTATTGCCTTAATCACTACACAGGAGAAAGTCTCTTCCATGGCAACTTACTACTTCTTTGAGCAATTCTGCTTTAAAAAACAAACCAAAAAACCTGTTAAAGCTTTCACCCTAGTGCTGACACTTGAACCTCTTTCTCCATGATGGTCCACCCCCGGCGAACAGCCTAGGTCCTCCTTTATAGCATCAGCCCAAATCCCTCCATTACCCCGCTCTCCCCGAAACACACCCCAGCCAGGAGTCGGAGCCCAGATAGCGAGGGCAACCGACCACGTGGAAGGGAGGGCTGTCTACAGCCTCTCGATATTCTCTACTTCCAGTCACAGAACCTGAGGTCACACAAGGTCCTTCACTTCTTTTTCTAGTGGAAACCTAGAAGTTCCTTTACCTGAAAATAATAAAGACACCTTCCTCATAGTGTTATTGTTAAGATGAAATAATATACATGAAAGCAGTCTGCATATTGAAAATAAATAAGGCATCAGGTTGGATGTCAGAATATTGTATTTTCTGATTTCAGAAATAATAGCCACTGGGAAATGTACATTATTGTACAACTTTCAGTTTCTTTATTTTTAGAAGAGAAAACAATTCTCCCTCCATGGTCCACCCAGGGATGAACAACTGATTTTATCACCAAAGTAGTAAAACAAATCAATCACATACAAAAATCAAAATATTTGGGGTATAGCAGCACTTACACATTTTTAATCGTTACATTATAAAAAAATAATATAAAGTGTCAAAAAGAAGAAAAAAGAGAGTTTTAAGTTTCAATGGATTTGTGGTCTCACTGTACACTCCTAAGAAACTATTCACTTCTTCTGAATGATTATACCTGCAATTCAGCTAATTCATTACCACACCGAGGTGATGGCTTTTTCAGTCAGGGCTACAGGGCTACGTGACCATTAGCCAAATGAGCACCTGCTCTGTGCTGCAAATACAGTTTTGAACAAAACAAATTATCTCTGTCTTTGTGGAGCTTTTACAGGAACAGGGACACAAAATAAACAAAATCAGGTGACAACCAGGCTTTCTCTCGGTTTACAAAGGAGAATCTCAGATTATCTATCTACAAAAGCAACTAGTCATTTGTGTTTTTACTGGAAGCATAAACTTACTACATAAATATGTAAATATTTAAATAAACATTTACTAACATTTACTAACTATAAAGATGATAACGTTTAGAACATTATTTAAATATTTTCTTCCACTAAGCTTTAGTTACTTCTCCTTGTTCTACTTAAAAAGTAAAATAAAAACTTTCTCTCATTTTTAAGTATTTGGCCTGCAGCTTTCTCCTGGGGCACTGACTTCATTGCTGGTTCTCACAGCCTTAGAGAAAGAATCTTATCTATAAATTATGTTAAGATAATTCCTTGGACCTAAAGTTCCTGTATCTTCCTAGCCTACAACTTTTTCTTGCTTCAGACTTGCTCTCTGATTACAAAAGATTGTGCCTTGGGGCGCCTGGGTGGCTCAGTTGGTTGGGCTTCTGACTTCGTGTCAAGTCATGATCTCACAGTTTGTGGGTTTGAGCCCCGTGTTGGGCTCTGTGCTGACAGCTCGGAGCCTGAGACTACTTTGGATTCTGTGTCTCTCTCTCTCTGTGCCTCCCCCATTCGCTTGTTCACTCGCTCTCTCTCAAAAATAAATAAGCATTTAAAAGAAGAAAAAAAAGACTGTGCCTCTATAAGGCATTCTGCCTTATCCTCCCTTGTTTATCCAGAGAAGGTTCCTACACAAACCTCCAAAGAGAAGTCATCTTTCCCTTCTTTATTCTATGATGCAGCCCATACAAACTTTTGCTACTTTGTTCTAAGTTCCCCTGAAATTACTCATTTGCATATTTATTTTCCATACTATGTTGAAAGCTATTTGAAGGAATTTGTATTTTTTTCCTCCTCTGATCACATGAGAATATGTTTTAAAGAACTTTAAAAATATATACTATGGCTCTCCCCTCACAGGTTTATAACAGACTCTCACAGACTTTGCCAAGTCAAACTACCACAGTTATAAAATCCTAAACGATATAGTAGGGAAAAAACCTGGTAAAACAAAGAGTGTTTTATGCACCATCTGTAGCAGGAAACATGCTAGACTTTCTTGTCATACAACAGTCAAGTATAAAAGGACACTCTGGTTTATATCTGCTGGCCTGAGTATTCATACAGACACAGCACATCACCTAAACGTGCATGGAACTATTACTCTGTTCAGAAAACTATTAACCTAAATGAACCAGAATGGAACAGAGTACAAATATTCCTGGTCAGGATTCAGAGTTCCTGATCATACAGAATTGCTAAAATATTATAAAGGTTCTCTATAAAGAGTATAAAATCTTATAAAGTGTCTGGGTGGCTCAGTCAGTTAAGTGTCCAACTCTTGATTATGGCTCAGGTCATGATCTCACAGTTTGTGAGTGTTTGTGAGTTCGAGTCCTACATGGGCTCTGTGCTGACAGCACGGAGCCTGATGGGATTTTCTCTCTCCCTCTGTCTGTCTGTCTCTCTCTCTCTTCCCCTCTCCACCTCATGCTCTCTCTCTCAAAATAACTATAAATAAATAAATAAAGTCTCTCTAGTTATTCAGAGTATTCGTTCAAGAGAGAAATTAGAGCCTCCCAATGAACAAAGAGGACACGAATTACTATTATTATGATCCTGAGCAAACCAAGGTCAAGCCTGTTTGAAATCAAATGCAACCATTATGCTAGGAATTACAGGGATCTCAAAAGAAGCAGAACTTATAAGTAATCTGTACTTTAAGGAGTTCACAGAGATGTCAGAAAGGAAGGCACGCAATATAAGACAATATTTAACTGAGTATAAAATCGTGTGGTCTATAAAAGCTGTGGGAGAGATGGAATGGGCTCAGGTGAGAATCAAGCTGGACCCTGAAAGATGGGTGTAATCGGAATGAGGTTAGGAGACAAGGTATGAGGGCATTAGACTGAGAATACCTGATTAGCAAAAGCTATAATAACACTAATGTTTACTGAGGACTTACTAAATACCACATAATTGTCAGGTGAGCATCCAACTCCCAGCTCAGGTCATGCGTGATCTCACAGTTTGCAAGTTCATGCCCCTCATCAGGCTCTGTGCTGACAGCTCAGAGTCTGAAGCCTGCTTTGGATTCTCTCTCTCTCTCTGTCCCTTCCCCCTTCATGCTTATGCTCTCTCAAAAATAAATACATACTAAAAAAATTTTTTAAAATAAGAGGCCAAGAAACCAAGTCCCAGATCTGAGCCACTCCAAAACGGGACTCCTTTCATGAGCTATGAAATGGACAGAGTGAATATGGGAGACAATTAGGCAAATGAGTTAGTAAGGACAGTACTACACATAAAACACCACATACAGAACTCCACTGGGCTAGGGGCCTGCATTCTTCCAGCAAATAATAAAGAACCAATGCAGGTTCTTTAGCAGAAGAGTGACAAAGTGAAAATGACACTTTCAACAAAGTAATTTCTCAAAAGTATGTAATGCATATATACAAAAATCATTTTCTAAATTTCATTTGTTTAAAAATGTTTTGAAAAGGATATGCATAAAAATGCCAATAGTGGTTATTTCTAGGGAATGAGGGGCTAATGTTTTGTGTATTTTTGGTTTACTTCTGGATAATTTGTATTACTCTCTGGAAGAAAAATACAACTAGAGTATTACTTTAAAAATAGGAAAAAATCACTACTTTGATTTTTTAAAAACTGTATTAACACAGGGTGAAAGAGTAAAATCAGCTAACAAGGCAAGTCCAGAAGCTACAGCAGGTGAGCAGAGAGCATTGCAAGGGTGTGCCTGAAGACAAGTAGCTAAAACAGAAGACATACGAACACAAAAAAATAGTAATAAGCAATAGTTCCTAACCAAATCCAATGATATCTAAAATAAACAAACTTAAGCCATGACATCAGCACAAGAATAGATCAACACTCACATTATTCCGTAACGTCCCTCCAGGTACCTGACTCAGGGACATACTTACTATTGACTTTGTTTACATTGCCTTGGATTTCAGCTTGAGTGAGCAGCTCCTCATAAACGTCCCTCTCTCTCTCAGAGTTTTCTGTCTGAAGAGGAGTAAAAAGTGTCATAAATCATGTCGGGTCTCTAAGAGACCCACAGCAACATGCTTGTACTTCTCCCCCACCACAAGAGAACAAAGTGTAAGGGTGTGGCTTACAATCCTTAATGAAACCCCACCTCATTAGGTTATGGGTCGCTACACAAATACCAACTGAAAACGAAAAAGCAGATCTACTTGTAAATGACAAGACGAAGGGTCCTTCCAGAGTTGGAGAACATGAGCCTGAGCAGGAAGCACCGGTGAACCCTGTCCTGCCTGCTGTGAGCCTGCATCCCTGCCTCAGGTCTGAGCAGAATGGCCAGACCCAAGGACCGGGTCTCAGAACTTCCTACTGGTTTGCACAAAATTCAAGAGTAAAATAAAACTCAAAATGGAATCTCATTTCAAAAGACTGCATACTATGTGAATCCATTAGTATTTGTTTGTAGTTCTAAAAAAGGCAAATATTGTAATCTGTTTAGACTGAAAGTTGCCTGGGTTCAGGGGGCAGGGGGTAGAGAGCAGCAGAGGCTGACTGTGAAGAGAGACCTGGGGACTTTGGGGATGATGGTTTGGTAACTGTTTACGTTGCCAAAACTCATCAAACCATACGTGTAAAATGAGTGAAATCTTATTATGTGTAAATCATACTTCAAGAAAACTGATTTTAAAAAGAGAGTTACACTGAACAATAAACAGAACAGATGTTCCATTTTTACCCTGTTTTTAGCATTTGTCATCTTCTCCTGCTTGGCCTGATAAAGCACATCCTGGTAAGTGGAAGCCAAGGGATCTTCAAGATTTACAAGCATGGCGTTGGGGTTTCTCAGAGCTGCAAACGTGTCAGCTGGAATTCTACGGTCAATAGCTTCATTGATGGCAATAACGGCAGCATGCACTAAAAAAAAAAAAAAAAAAATTCAAAACATAGAACACTGAGGTTATACAGAGTAAGGGACACACACAACACATACAAAACATTACAACCCCCGATGCAGAGAAAGGCTCGTTACCATAGAGAAATAATGACTGGGGTTAGAGAACTGGCTCCCTGAATCCTGTAAGCCTCGTCTCTTCCTTCAGATGCACAAAGCCACAGCTCTACCTGTGATCCATGTCTAGGAGGCTGAGTTTGGAATCTCACAGGGAAATATTCATAAAAGAGCCTTGCAAGGAGTGTACTTTATGGAAATGTTCACCCTTAATCATCATATAAATACCATAAAAAAAAAAATAAGAAACTCAAAGAGGGACTGACACGTAGAACTCAATTTCTAAATGCTTTCGTTGTCATCAGAACCATCACTTACTCCCAAAGAACAATAACCAGAAGATGGTAGCAGCGTTACAACTACATCTACTAGGATGCCTGGGGGGCTCGTCCATTAGGCATCCAACTTCGGCTTAGGTCATGATCTCATGGTTTGTGGGTTCGAAACCCAAAGAGAGTGGGATTCTCTCTCTCTTCCCCTCTTTCTCTCTGCCCCTCCCTCACTGGCGTGCATGCATGCACATTCTGTCTCTCTCTCTCTCTCTCTCTCTCTCTAACTTAAAAAAAGAAAAAAAGCTACACCTACTGGCTTGCTAGCAAAATTCCTAATGTCCAAGACCATCATTATAGCATTCATTACTGAAAGTGGTAGCAACAATCCCATTTGAACCCACAAAATTTCTTTCTCCTTACATGCAGCTTCATCCACTGAGAGTTCGTTGGCCAGGATGCCCCCGATCTTGCTGAAGGCGGGCATCTGGATCCCATACTTCTCCAGTTCAATCTTCATGTTGTTGATTTCCTCTTCTACAGGAAGGGATGAAGACCCAGGTGAGCAAGTTAAGCACCCTTCCGAAACTCAGAGAAGGAAACAGTATCCCCAGCTACAAAATGGGATTAAGTGGTAGCCACCTCATAGGGTTGATATGATGATTTAATGAGAGAATACATGGAAAGCACTTAACATAGTATCTGGCACATAACATACACTGAGTAGACATTAACTATTAGTACTATTATCAAGAGCATCAAAAATAACCAGAATGTGAGAACAGCCCTACAGAAAAACGTTTTTCAAAACTGCTACTTGCAGCATTTCAACAATGAACTTAATGAACGGAGCAGCTGTAAGGGAAGCTCCACAGTGACCCGCAAGCCAGCCGGCCATCTCAGTCTCTGTACACCAAGTCACTAGCTGCTATTGAACAATTTTCCTTCTAAGGCAGGAAGCCAAATGATAAAGAAACAACATGTGAGGTTTGGCCCTTTGCCCTAGGTCTGGTGAACAACTTCCCTAGAAGGAAAAATATCATAGATAAAAGTTTTATTAAATTTAAAATTCCCAAGCCTAGAAAATAATGAGTAGTTCAAAAGGTCTGAATCTATATTACCCCTAACCAATACTACTGATGTTCTTTTTCTCCCCAGGCCCTCATCTCTTCAAGCAAGCATCTGACTAGAGCAAAAACACATAGGATAAGGTAAATAAGCTAAATTTTTAAATTAGTTAACTGTCACCTGTGCATTATCTCAGTCCCCACAGCACACCCCTGGCTTTGCCCCCAGCAAGAACTTGCTAGAAGCGAAGGGGAAAGACTAACTTTTTTCACCAGGAATGGATATTTCATGTTAGATGCTAATACGGTATTATATATTTGCTATGTTATATATTAATACCATTCCCACTTTACATATAGGAAAATGGAGACTCACTCATCATACCCATGTCAGAAACGAGAGACAGAGCTTAAAATTCCAAGTTTAGCATTCTTCTCAACACACCAGGAGAAATAAGTTACTTATCCTTCTTTGATCTCTGTTGCCAGAGTATTTTTAAAGCCCTATGTCTTTAAGATTGGTACTGTTGACTCTCCAGGCTATTTCCACATAAATCAAGCATTTCCTGCCAACTTGCAACCTCTTACCTGTGAAGTCAACCTTTCCATATAGGTCTTGAATCTGAGGAGCCAGGCCCAGTTTGAACAGGTACAAACTAGAAGACACGATATGCAAAAAACAGTTAGGCCTCCCCCTGCACCGAGCTGCTGCTCTGAGACTTAAGGGTAGGGCAGCAAACATTCTGACCTCAGACTCCTTTCACGCCACCATATTCCCCTTCGCAGTTACCATGCTTCACCTCAGAACCTTTTTTTAGTTTTACATGACATCGTCCTAGAAAGTCACATAATGCAATACAAAAAGCACCGGGCTGGGAGTCAGAACACACAGGTTCAAGTCCCAGTCCCGGTACAAACCCAGTGTGTAACTGGATGTTAACATACATGTAAATATAGTTAATCTAAGTGGAGAATCTTACTTCTGTTTACCTTCCTGTGATCAATAAGCTTTAAGCAATAAGATATTTGAGAAAAGTCTCATGAAAATGATTCAAATAAAAAGTCTTATTTAAACTGAATTCAGAGGCACCTGGGTGGCTCAGTTAGTTAAGCATCCGACTTCAGCTCAGGTCATAATCTCACAGTTCGTGAGTTTGAGCCCCGCATTGAGCTCTGTGCTGACACTTGGAGCCTGGAGCCTGCTTTGGATTCTGTGTGTGTGTGTCTCTCTCTCTGCCTCTTCCCTGCTCTCTCTCTCTCTCTCAAAAACAAACATTAAAAAAAATTTTAGGGGCGCCTAGGTGAGAGATATTCTGTATCTCCCTCTCTCTCTGACCCTCCCCTGCTCACACACTCTCTCTCTCTCTCTCAGAAACAAATAAAATATTAAAAAAAAATTTTTTTAAATGAATATTTTAAGGAGATGGTGGAGCTATGAATATAATCATGATGACCACTCAGGTCCTCTCGCGCAGAACGGAGAGCGCTCGGCCTCAAAGCTGAAACTTTAAAGTCCCACCAGTAAACAGCCCTTTCCAACCTTTGCCTATTCTGCCGTGCCTACTTTTATAAATAGCGATTAGGTACCTACAATGTTTAGCTTGTACTGAGCTCAGGTTTATTTTTCTTTTCTTTTTTCCTATTTAAGCTGTACTTTACAGCAATGGGGAGAAGGAGGCTATGTTAGCCCGCCAGGATTCCTGTTATCTTTGCTGACTGCAGAGGGACCTGGAAGAAGTCACTATGCT
Source organism: Proteles cristata cristata (assembly GCA_017311185.1). NCBI lineage: Eukaryota > Metazoa > Chordata > Mammalia > Carnivora > Hyaenidae > Proteles > Proteles cristata. Next base: position 794,827 of record JAESUZ010005394.1, read on the forward strand.
GGTCCCCAAATTCTTAAAGGCAAACATAGCAAGTAACAGGAAACAGAATCTAGCACAGTCCACGATCTCTGGTCTAAATTCTTTGGGCTCGATGTGAATTTAGAATTTCTCAGATATTAGAAATGTTTTATAGTATACATAGTATTATATAATGTTTGTTTATTTAAGTGCATACGGTATTATACGGCATCCCCAGCAAGCCTTGAGGCAGCACCCCTAAACAAACACATTACTATTCTGCAGAGAAAGACACACATAATCACAGTAAGTAGATACCTATTCTAAATAACCTCAATTCTGATCAGATTTTGCCAACAAATGAGTTTGAACCAAACTTCAATGTAATTTTCAGCTTTTACATTTCTTTTGAATTTAGGAGATATGATGGGCCAATTTAATCCCACAATCAGTTCTTTAAAAGATAAAATATCAGAGGAAATAGAAATAAAGTACACAAATACATGCAAAATAATAAAGAACTGGGGTCTTATCTGAGGGTGGAATGTAATCCAGAAAAGTAATTTAGCAGGACTAAACACAGTGACTATCTCTGGAATAATGCTAGTCAAGATGGAAGGAAGGAAGGAAGGAAGGAAGGAAGGAAGGAAGGAAGGAAAGAAGGAAGGAAAGAAGGAAGGAAAGAAGGAAGGAAGGAAACAGGGACATAATGCTTCATTGTTTCTATGGATCCAAAAGGGAGATGGTGCCTCACCCCTCATGGTGAGGTGAGGAATCTGCCTCGAATACTGTTACACTATGTGGTAAAGAAGAACCTCTAAGCAGGTATAAACTGCCTGTATACTAATGGCTGCTAACCCTTCAGGAAAAACACTCCAGGGGGGAAAGAATCATAAATCACCAACCAGAGCACATTGTTCTGTATATACTTTCTAAGCATGGGCTGCAAACTGAAGAGAAATGAAAAGCAAGAGCAGACTTCCTTCCCAATTGTGACTCCATTATGAGAAAGACACAGTTACTTCTTCATCTCTAGTTCAGAGGCTTTGAAGGCTGAGGACCCAGGCTACACTGCAGAGAGCCATGGCTGCAGAACTCAAAGAGAATTCTGCCAGCTCAGCCTCTTGCATGCCACGTTCAGATATCCATTGTAGGTACAACCTTCACAAGGTTATCAACACAAACTTCACGTAACACTAAGCCAATCACAATACTCAGAGTTAATCTGATTCTGGCTCAGATGCATGTATATTTGAAATCACTGCAATCTGAGTATTCCCCTAGATCCCACACATTCCTATACATTTTTTTTAGAAATTCTTATGTTTTTCTTGTTTGTCCAATATTATGCTATGTACTTTAGAGGGGAAAAAAGAAATGTAAAGCATGACCTCTGTCTCTAAGACGCTAAAAATGTAACAGAAAGACAGTAAACGTATAAAAGAAACAATATATAACTTAGAAACAAAGAAACACAGGAGTTTAGACAAAGAAATGAGCTGGAGTCAGTGGAAACCACAAAACATCACCCAAGAAGGTAGGAATTCAATGAAAACTTGACTGGATACACTGAGATAAACATGAAGAGTTAGCTGATAAAAAGTACCATTTCCTTTTTTTATTTATAGGGCACAAAATAATTCCCTTGAGCTAGAGAAGGGGGAAGGAAGATTTGTTATAATGTTTGACTGTGACACAAGCATTTATTGACTACCTGCTATATGCCAGGCATCTAAATATTAGAGACACGAAGATAAACAGAAATAGTTCTTGCCTCCAAGGAGTCCACCGCAAGCCAGCTCTAAGAACGAATAACCAGAAGACGACGTTTAAAAGCCCTATGCTGGAAGTAAGAGGTATGGACAGATACTAGAAAAGCACAAAGATGGGAAGGAGCTAATTCTATCTGAGGGAGAAGAAGTAACAGAAGGTATCAGCGAACAGGTGGCGTTCTACAGCAGGAGCTGGAGAAGAGCATGTAAAGGGCGCTGCAGGCAATAGACACAGAATAACCAAAGGCACAAGAGTGTCTGGCATGTCTACCAGTCCGCAACTATATTCTTTCTTTTGTAGGTTTCAGACTGATTCCAGGGATACCAAGGGGCTGGCCCATGTTCATTCATATATATATATATATATATGAATATATATATATTAGGCATACATATAGGATGCTTTATAAAATGGCAGCCCCCTGGGACGCCTGGGTGGCTCAGTCCGTTGAGCATATGACTCTTGATTTCCTCTCAGGTCATGGTGTCACCGTTCGTGAGTTTAAGCCCCGTTGGGCTCCGCACTGGCAGTGCAAAACCTGCTTGGGATATTCTCTCTCCCTCTCTCTCTCTGTTTCTCTCTGCCTCTCCCCTGCTCACTTGCTCTCTCTTCTCAAAATAAATAAATACTTTATTTAAAAAATAAGTCACATCAAACCAAATGGATAGCCCAAGCAAAGAAACCCCATACTCACAGCCCAATTACTTCCCCACCTTCTACTTTAGCCCCATGGCCATTAGGCAAACTTGCAGCACTCGGGACTCACCACACTACCGGCACCTACTCGCACCCGACCGCACCCTCTCCACGCAAACCACCTCTCCCTCCCAGTACAGTACTCTGGTGATTCTAAGAGTCAACGACCTGAAATTAAGTCATCTTCCAAATTTACTATGAAATTATGAAAGAAGTGTACTTTGTTTCAGTTCCTATTTATCATATTTGTTTGACATAAAAATTACTGAACCAATGGCTTGGTGAGGACCTAGAAAACTAATTAAAAATCAACCATTTGGTATTTGCTGGCATTATTTGAAGATGTTACCAAATTCAGTTATACTACTAAAGTATTAAGACAGTGCATTTTTTAATTCAGCTATTGGCTTGCAACAAAATAGTAAAACAATAAGAGTTTTGAAACATATATACTTTTTGCAAATTTTAAGAAAATCTTTAAAGAAATTTTAATGGAAAAGAAAGGAACTGCATCCCAACTAAAATGCACAATTCACAGGAGCAGTAGATCAATAATGAAATACTATACTATGTTTTCAGAGCAACAGATAACTATAGTTATCTGCTATTATGGGAACAAATAAATCTCTTCTCTCTACTCGCTAGAAAAACACAGCTGTTTCTCACTATTTTGTTAAGACAAGAGTATCCTATGCTATTTGAAAATTCTGAAGCTGGGGCACCTGTGTGGCTCAGTCGGTTAAGCGTCCGACTTCAGCTCAGGTCATGATCTCACAGTTTGTGCGTCTGAGCCCCGTGTCAGGCTCTGTGCTGACAGCTCAGAGCCTGGAGCCTGTTTCAGATTCTGTATCTCCCCCTCTCTCTCTGACCCTCCTCTGCTCATGCTGTCTCTCTCTCTCTCTCAGAAATAAATAAAACATTAAAAAAAATTTTTTTAAAAAGAAAATTCTGAAGCTAATGTAAAACTTTCTTATTACATCATGGATAAAAAGCTGTATCTTCAATTCAGATGTTCCTAAACTGCTTTTTTTTTTTTTTTAATTGACATAGAACCGATATATAACATTAGTTTCAGGTATACAACACAATGATTCGATAGATGGATACACTGAGATGTTCACCACGGTAAGTTTCACTAACGTCCACCACCACACATAGTTACTGACTTTCTCTCCTTGTGCTGAGAACTTTTAAGATCTACTCTCTTAGCAACTTTCAAACATACAATAGACTATTATTAACTATAATCTCTATCAGGTACATTATATCCACAGACTTACTCATTTTATAACTGGAAGTTTATAATTTTTGACCCCCTTCATCCATTTTGCCTACCCCCTAACCCCCACCTCTGGCAATTTAGCAATCTACTCTCTGTATCTATGCACACTGTTCATTTTGCCAAGAAAATCTGATTACCTGAGAGCATGAATACAGTAGATACATCTTGGCATGTTTTTTCGGTCGTAGATATCTGTAGTTTCTGGGTAAAAAATCTAAGGAGAAATAAAAGAAGCAGAGTAAGGTATCCATCTACTGGATCATTCACCAACCATAAATAATACAAATAAAAGAGTTAGAAAACATTATTGCCATTCAGCAAGTAACTTAATTAGACAATTAATTCATCACAAGTAAGACAAGGAATAAAATGCTATATAACAGAATAAAAAGCACTAGTTGGAAAAGCCTTGTTTGGTCAACCCACTGAATTTCACCAGGTATGTGAAAGTGATTTGCTTACTGCGGACCAGACATAAGCAGATGAACCAAGCTCTCACCCAGTTGAAATCACTGACATATGTAGGAAGCTTTGAAGGACTATAATCTTCCCAGTTACTATATGCCATGCCTAGACTGAGTAATAACTAAACAATGAACATTTCCTTAAGTGCTTTCGATTGTGCAAACTACTACATTTAGACACTGAAAAAAACTACAAAAAATTAAGAGGTGTTATGTGGGGGGCACCTGGCTGGCTCAGTTGTTGGAACACGTGACTACTGTCTCGGGGTTTTGAGTTCAAGCCCCACTGTGGGCACAGAGATTCCTTAAAAAAAATATTTAAAAAAACACGTTATATCCTTGGGAGAAGTGAAAAGACACACAGACGAAGTGTCTGGAACAGAGGCTATGCATAGGAATATGGAAGACAGGTGGTTCTCCTTGGTAGCACTTACCACAAAGAATCAGTTATTTGTGTTATTATCTGCTTGCCTCTTCCAACAGACTACAAGCTACATGTCTGTTGCTCAATGCCAAGCATAGAGCCAAGGTCATGGAAAGGGCTCTATGTATAACGAATTAATGAATGAGGCCGAATAGGGACACAGGTTTAGGTTGGGAGTAATCGTCGATTTCAAGACCTATCTTCATGGTGATGTGGCACTATATGTACCATTCGTTCTATAACTTATGGGGAGAAGAGGTAACAGTGGTTTAGAAAAGTCAAGACTGAATTACAAGGTGATCAGAAGAATCTGGATGAGTAGTAAAAGACCTTAACTAAGGCAGTAGGAAGAGTCCTGCAGCACCCTGTATCTATTAGAATCCTTAAGACATTGTGTTTGCTTTCACGCTCTCCTCACAATACCTATGGCTCTCAACTAGAAAGAACCGCCCCGCCCCCTTTGAGAGATTGGATATACCAGAATCTCTTTTCTAAGAATTTGTCAAGCTCTACATGCTCACCTCCCAAGACTGACATGTCTTCTCCTGAAAGGTGAACATCGTAGTCATGGTGAGCCACCCTTCCCGTAAAAAGTACAGACTACATTTTAGAATGTAATAGAAAAATACAATTGGGTAGGGTAGGATGTAATCAGATTAAGAGGACCCTGAACGTCAGACAAGTTTGAACTTGATATGCAGGTCACAGAGAAGTCCTAGCCCTGGAGCCAAGGATAAAAAAACAGAGCCTCGGGAAGATCTGACTGGAGACAGGACACAGGATATATTGAATAGTGGAGAAATTGAAGCTAAGGAGGCAGGCTGATAAGCAGTCTGAACAGATAAAAGGAACATTTCAAATACAAGAGGAAGGCCTGGGAATAACTGCATTTAGGAGTCCAAAGTAACCTTAAGATTTTGAGACAGGATGACTGGGAAAATAAAGACAGGCTACCATTTAGTATAGAGGAGGGAGGTTCACTTGGGGGAAGAGCAAGGTTTACTTTCAGACAGGAGGAGTTCTAGCTAAGAGAAAGCTATCCAAGGAGAACTATCCAGCAGCCATTTGAAGACAGTGTGTTTATCTTATAGCAGAGTCTTCAAAATAACTGAAACCATGAGAATGAGAGAATATAGCTAAAATAAGGATTGCATCTTAAGGGACACCCACCATTAGGACATGGGAGGTAGAACACATGAGGAAGACAGGACCAGTTGAACAGATTTAAAACAATTTAAAAATCAAAGTCAACATCGCAAAATAGTTCATGGAGGAGGTGGCCTACAGGGCCAATTATAATAAAAAGACAAAGAAGGTAAGAATCAAAAGCTTATCACTTTAAGTTTCTTATTTAGCCTATTGTACCATAAGAACATCCCTGAAAACACTATATATATGTATTGTCGGTTACAGATCCTACATTTCATATGAGCGACAATTTTTAGGCTAAGTATCATTAGTTCACATCACTCAAGTCTTCTGGACCTAAATCAGGTAGGGTGGACATTTCAAGGCTGATGGCCACGGTACCCCTGCTGTCCCTGAAAGCCTTTGGGGAATTCTATGCTTGGTGCAATGCGGTCCAGGACAATATACTACCATTAGTAAACAAAAACAAGTAGTAAAATTAAATCATTAAAAAAGCATTTTGTAGTAACAATACCACTCATAATAGCACATATTAACAAAGCTTTTAGTCCCGTTCATAAAGGTTAAATCATCATTGCCAATGGGGCGTACTACATAAAAAACAGACACAAGAAGATACAAGTGTGCAGAAAGGCAAAGTAGGTGTAAGAACTTGACATAATGCCTTTCCTGACATTTGTGGAGCCTAATTCTCAAACCTACCAGTGTGAGGAACAGAACTTCAGTACTTGGCTCTGAAAAAAAGAGGACAAAAGCTAGTCTTCTGCAAAGACTTGGCTCTGGATTGAACTCAATTCAAGACACAGGTGTGCAAAACTACGCTAAATATCAAGAGTTCATATCTGAGTGGTTCTAGCCACATTCAGGTTCTCCCCATCTCCCGTTTTTTCCTTCATCTTTCTTTGGTTACAACAGTTTAGACTCTACAGGAAATTATAAAGAAAATAAGAACCACCCCCTTAATCCCATTCACACAGAAATGAAAACTACTTACTATCTCCTTACAGACTTTTCCCAAGAATATTCACTTTTTCATAAAAATAGAATCTCACCTTAGCCAGAACACAAACTCTTATAACCTTAGCCTGTTTTGATTTTTCCCCAACTTAGCACATCACAAACATCTCCCTTTGTCAACACAGATTGATATCATCCTTTTTAATGGCTGGTATTAGTGTCTGATTGGCTGCAACACAATGAATATCCCTAGTGAAGGAATATGTAGGGGCTATCAATTTTTTCTCTCCTAAGCAATGCTGAAAAAAATCTTACATATCCATCTTTTTGGATTGTAAGATTTATTAGGAAGGATAAATTCCTAGAAGCCGAATTCTTAAGTCAAAGAATACAGAAGAGAAAAATAAAAAGAAAAAGAGGTTCATGCCTCTAAGAGCTGATAATACAGCATGGCTTTATGGATTCAAGATAGGACGGGTGGGGGAAGAGTCGGGGGGGAGGCAGGAGGAGGGGACCTAGAGCTGGCAATCTTACTAAGAGCAGTGCTAAATAAACTATAAACTCCTGAGAACAACACGCGAGGATGCACACTTACTCCAGACTCATCCACTGTACACATTAAATACATGCAATCTCTGTCTAGCAGTTATACCTCAAGAAAAATGTAAAAAAAAAAAAAAAAACTACAACCATCGCCAAAACAAGATATAAGAAGTACATGTCATTATATTGCCTCTACAATTTGAAACATAAAATAATAACCCATCATGTTCTCTTACAGAGGATTATTCTGCAGTTGGAAAATAACACTTCTAAAATATTTCCTCAAGTCAAATTTCAATTTAACAACTTTGTAAATAAAAAAAAAAAAAAAACCAACAACACTGAATTGTATACTTTAAAAAGGTAGATAGGTAGATGTGGGGGCACCTGGGTGACTCAGTCAGTCAGTTAAGCATCTGACTTTGGCTCAGGTCATGATCTGACAGGTCATGAGTTCAAGCCCCACATTGGGCTCTGTGCTGACAGCTCAGAGCCTGGAGCCTGCTTCGGATCCTGTGTCTCCCTCTCTCTCCGCCCCTCCCCCAGCCTGTGCTCTGTCTCTAACAAATATATTTTTTAAAATATTTAAAAGATTTCATGCAAATTTCATATAGTAAAGGTAAATGACATCACAGGGAATTTCTCTAGAATGAAGTAAAGTAGGAATGAGAAATATAAAAGTAAAAGAACAAAACTATTTCCTAAATCAAAAAGAAAGAGATCCTTTAAGTACTTGAAAAAGAAGAGAGAAAAAAAATCACCAAGATTCAATTGAGAATAATTTTATAGGTAGAATCAGAACTACATGCCAAAACAACCTTATCTAAACCCGAACTATGAATATCACATAAATTACCTTCGGCAATCCAATCTCATCCATGGCATTCAACCACTGAATCACGTTATCAGTATGTCTAAAGTGCAGGCCAGTTGCCTAGAACAAATAAGAGACAATTAGGCACTGTTGGCAATACTGAGGCAAACACTAAATAAAGACTCTTTGCAAAGTCCCCCTATGAGACTTTGCAAAGTCCCCTTAAATTTAAGGTCTGTCTACAGCATTATGTAAAGATTCCAATCCCCAAAACCTGAATCCACATCTCAGCCCCCCTCACTTAAAACTCTCTGGAGCCAGCCAGGCTGACTCAGTCAGTAGAGCACGTGACTCTTGATCTCAGGGTTGTGAGTCTGAGCCCCACGTGGGGTGTACAGATTCATTAAAAAAAAAATAAAATCCTTTAAAAAAATTTTTTTGGAGATCTTCCTGTGTAGTTGTCCTCCACAGAACATGATCTTTGGATTTCAATTATCTTAGATTCAGTTCCTGGCTTGGCTGTCTCCTGGTGACATTGGGCAAGTCACTTCACCGTTTTGAGTTACCCCATCTATAACACCTATATATATATAACATCTATAGCTTTTTGTAAAGATGCAATGGGAAAATGTACATAAAGCAGTCAGGGTGGTGGTGGCAAGGAGGTAAAAAATACAGACTGACATATTATTAAATATGCTAATCAGTGTTTTGACACTACACAGATAAATATCCCCCTCTAAACCTCCATGTCTATTTTTCAGAAAGATTTACTCTCCAGAGGGGAGGAGGGTTTATTGCCGTGCAGTCTCCACTCTTCTTTAAATGTCTTGCTGCTCGGGGTGCCTGGGTGGCTCAGTCGTTAAGTGTCCTACTTTGGCTCAGGTCATGGTCTCGTGGCTCCTGAGTTCGAGCCCTGCATCGGGCTCTGTGCTGATGCCTCAGAGCCCAGAACCCGCTTCAGATTCTGTCTCCCTCTCCCTCTCTCTCTGTCCTGCCCCCTCTCATGTTCTAAGCATTAAAAAAAAATTTTAAATGTCTTGCTAATCTGTTGCTCTTCCCACATGGTGTGCCGCTCAACAGAACAACTCCAGAGTTGCCTTCAGAAAAGGAAAGCTTGACTTTGGGTGGTTAATTTTGGTTTACCTACACCGCCCTTGTCATCCTTTCAACTTAAACATAAAACATACAAAATCTCTTTTGATTCGGTCTTCATCCTTAGCTCATTCCAAGTTCTGGCCCAACTCCTGTAGTGGCCCCACTTATATCTGCTCTTGGTTTCTCAATCTTCCACTACCTTTAATGCTCATCCTTTTCCAAATAGGCTCTCGTGGGAAAGCTCCCCCACAACAGATTTTGGTCCCTGTTAATATTCCACCTTAACTAAGCAGTTGTCTTCTTAAGGGCCCTAAGCCACAGGAATCAAACCCTTTCACGTAACTTCAATTGCTTTGGATTGCTTTCCCAATTTACCTTGAACTCTAGGGGGACTTTTAGTTGCTATAGCAACCCTTAGGGGGACCCTAAAGTTGCTATTGCTTTCTTGGCCACAAATCTCAGCGCTGGGTTAAAATTAAAGTAGTAATTCCCCCTAGTTACTTCCTCAACTTCTTAATAAAAAATTCATCAAGGACCATGAAGATTTCTAGGTACAGACCATCGTTAAGAATTGTACCAGACATACAGATAGCCATCTTTTGCTACTCTGACTTTGCACTCTTTTCTCCACTCTGCCAGATGTTTTCTTTTGTTGGAATAAACACACCTACACATATTTCTCAGTAACTCTTACACAGGATGAAGTCCACTAACCTTCTCTCCTAAGTTTTTGGAAATTAAAGCACGGAGCAAAGAAGGGCTCACCTTGTATCTGGTCTGCTCTCGATCGTAGATCTTCTTCAGGGATACCACTTTGGGAGAGAAGAAGTTTCCTAGCTTGGCAAGGTAGACCCCATTCCTAAGTCCCTCCTCCAGCTCTGTGGTGGGAGGCAGGTCTTCCCCGAGGCATGCTTCCATCCACCTGCACAAAAGGGGAGAGGACATGAGAAGAGAGGGAAGGTTCGAGCTCTTCCTTAAGAGACTCTGAGCCTCATTTACACTCTCCTTGGAGGAGTTTAAGTTCAACATAAGCAATACTCCTTTAAGGTACAGTTTCACACACATCTTTGTCCCGATCCAGTCAGATCTCAGAGGTGAGGAAATTAGGAAAAGCCCCAAGCATCATGGCCACCTTCTTCTCCACACTGCTCTCCTCTCCTGTCACAGCAGAGCCACCTGACTCCTCAGACCCCAAATGTCCAGGAACCTCGGCCTCTAACCCTCAATCCCTGAGTTACTCCTGCAGAACTCCTAAGAAAAACCATTTGTAACTGAAGCCACGATTCCAACTGTTCAGAAATTTAAATTTATTGTGTTCTTTCCCAGTTTCAGAATCCACAGTGAATGTCTAGGTTCAGATTTTGAGATTCTTTTGGGGTTACATGAATAGCCAATTATCTCAGCTAAAATAGGGAAGGAAATGCCAATGGAAGCAGTAAAAATGAATTCCTGTTTTTCAGAGGGTGGGGGGAGGAGGCTGTAAGGGGGAAAGGAAAAGAAAATTCTCTTTCCCCCCTAGAATACCTCTCAAGAGATTTCAGGCAGGCTCAAGGTAAACTAAAGTACACCTACAAATATTTTCTGCCAACAAAAATGTAGGTAACTAAAAATTATTTAAGGCAACGATTTTTTAAAACCATTTTCAAGTCACAGAATCCTTTGAATATCTAAGGAAATCCCTCCCCAGAAAAAAATGGGGTCTACCTTCCTATATACTTAAATTTAATGTCATTTCAGAGATTTCACTGACTCCAGATTAAATACCCCTAATTTAAAACTACTCCACTTGGGGCACCTGGGTCCTGAGTTCAAGCCTCACAATGGGCATACAGCTTACTTTTATTTATTTATTTGTGTGTGTGTGTGTATAAAACTATTCTACCCAAATTTTACACAGCCAGTGTTATCCCCACATTCTTCACTATAGTGGTAAAAACCTCCCCAAGCACTGGGTATCACCTGGTCTATTTCACTAGTATTAAATCTGTGAAAAGACAAATGAAAAAATATTGAAAGAGCCAGCTGAAGTAAAAACTACATTTACGACCAAGCAGGACAACATGAAAATGAAGCATTTATAATCTTCATTGACAAACAGAAGCTTAAATTAAAAGGCAAATAAAATTGGAAGAAACACTTAACTATGCCATATTTTATAGACACACACACATATCCATGAAAATTTACATGAAAACACAAATGTACCAATAGAAAAACAGGCCAAATAATATGTACATGTATTTATGTGTTTTTATATAATTCTTTGTATTAATAAAATTGCTTCAAGGATATACAACAGACTCAGATTTATCATGCTTCTATAAATTGTTACTTCTTTATTAAAGTGTTCCTTTTATAATTCAGATATAAACTTTCTTGTATTAATTCTATCTTTCCAAACTGAGACTACGGCTCAGGATTTTTATCAGATGATAAGGAAAAGCAACAATTTCCTTGTTTTTCTCAAGTTCTACAAACAGTCATCGAATGTGCGTAAATAAATAAATACAGGCTGGGTACAGGCATGGCTGGAGAATTTTCTGATGAGGTTTCACCTCTGGCCTGTCTTTCAGGCGGTAGAACTTAAATGTCACAAGGTGGGGGGAGGGGAAGGACAAATGAGTTTTCCAGAAGAATTGTCCTAGTGACTAAAATCAGACACCAATTTGTAACCGCTACAAAACCCAAACTACACGTCTGCCGGAGCCCGAAGCCCAGAGGCCAGCGTGGAGAAGGACGCAGGTCGCAGGCGGGCAAAGCAGCCGTCCCGGAGGTCGCCTCCCCTATAGCGCCCCCCGGGATTTCGCCGCGGACGGGACGCGGCGCACACCCGCTGGCGGCTGGCAGCCCCGCTCTCGGGGGACAGTCCAACCTGTGTTCTCGTGGACAGAGGCAAAGCCGGGACAACGGTCCCCTAAGCCGAAAACACGCTTCACCATGTGCCGCCCTGAGGAGAAAAGTCACTTCTCTTCTCCCCCAGACCAGGCAAACACGGAGGGAAGGCTGTGGGGGAAGAGCACGGCGCCTGCCTCCGCCTGGGATCGGAGCCCGTTTCCAGAGAGGGGTCGGGGGTCCTCCGACAGGGAACTCAGGGCGCAGGGAGGCCCACGGGGGCCCCCGAGCGCGCACCCGCCCGTCCAGGGGTACAGCGCTGCCCAGCGGCGCGCGCAGCCAAGCGCACCTTGCGCCGCACGAACGTCAGGCCGGAAGGGCCGGCGAGGGGGCGGGGCGCCCCCAGCCTGCGGGGCCCTCCCGAGGGAGCACCCTGGGGCGCCCCTCCGCTTCACAGCCCATCACCGCCTGGTTCGCGTCTGGGAAGGAAGAAGGTTAAACCAGGACCGGACCACTTTGAAGAGGGAGAGCAAGCAGTAAGCAGGGCGCTACGTTACTCTCTCATTTTCAACGCTGGCCGCAGCCTAGAGTCTACGACGGCCCCAAGAATATACCACACACCTCCCGTCCGCCCCCCAGCGCCCCCCGGGATGGCTCCCCCTCCGTCGCTAACCCACAGAATCACAGGGTGAGAGCCAGGAACTTAAAGCACTGCTAGGGCAAATCCCTTTGTGGTTCTTTTTTCTTTTCTTTTCTTTTCTTTTTAAATATAAGCATACACATCTATTAGAAAAGATTATTAGACTTTTCTCAATATTTTATAAATATTTTCCATGTTATTATACAATTTCTGAAGACTAAACTACATAAAAATTCTACCAAGTAAGTGCTTAATTGGTCACCTATGTTGAACACTTAGGTCACTTTCAAGTATTTTCAACTGTTAATAATATTCCTTTTTTTTTTTTTAATTTTTTTTAATGTTTTATTTATTTCTAGGAGAGAGAGAGAGACAACTTGAGCAGGGGAGGGTCAGAGAGAGAGGGAGTCACAGACTGAAACAGGCTCCAGGCTCTGAGCTGGCAGTCAGCACAGAGCCCGACGCGGGGCTCGAACCCACGAACCGCGAGATCATGACCTAAGCGAAAGTCGGATGCTTAACCGACTAAGCCACCCAGGCGCCCCGAACTGTTAGTAATATTCCAAGGAACATCTTTGTACACAATGTTCTTCTGTATTTAGAATTCCTAAGGAAAGGACTTTAGAAGTACAACTCCAAAATAAAAAACTATAAACACTAAAGAAACATTTTTTTATTATCAAAAAGCTATAAAAAGCTACCCCAAGGCTTCACATAAGTGCACAACCCCCTCACCTTACAAGTTAGAGTCGGGCCTGTCCAAGGTCACCGGCTAGCTGGCAGCAGAGGCAGAATACCCAGGCCCTGACTCCTAGTTAAGAATCCTCCCTCAGTGCTCTTCCCACGTCACTCAAGAGCCTAATGGGGCTGAGCTCTACAAGGCAGTCTAAACAGGGCAAAGGGTCAGATAACCCCCCAAGGAACGCCCCCAGGAAAAAGGCTGGTGTATCTCCACTTTCTGTCCACTAAATAGGGTTTTAAGGATTTCAGTTTAACTCTAAATCCACCACGGATTCTCAACTCAGATACCAAATTTTCTTATAAAGCATAAGCATTTAATTTAGCTTTAGAAATACATTTTACATTTAACAAAATGGTGTTGGGAGAACTGGACAGCAACATGCAGAAGAATGAAACTAGATCATTTTCTCACACCATGCACAAAAATAAACTCAAAATGGATACAGGACCTGAACATGAGACAGGAAACTATCAACACCCTAGAGGAGAAAGCAGGAAACAACCTCCTTGACCTCCACCGCAGCAACTTCTTACTTGACACATGCCCAAAAGCAAGGGAATTGAGAGCAAAAATAAACGATTGGGACCTCATCAAGATTAAAAGCTTCTGCACAGCAAAGGAAACAACCCACAAAACTAATAGGCAACAAACGGAATGGGAAAAGATAGTGGCAAATGACATATCAGATAAAGGGTTAATATCCAGAATCTACAAGGAGCTACAAACTCCACACCCGAAGAACAAACAACCCAGTGAAGAAATGGGCAGAAGATATGAACAGACACTTCTCCAAAGAGGACATCCACATGGCCAACAGACACATGAAACGATGCTCAGCATCCCTCCTCCTCAGGGAAATACAAATCCAAACCACACTGAGATACCACCTCACGCCAGTCAGAGTGCCTAAAATGAGCAAATCAGAGAACTCTAGGTGCTGGCGAGGATGTGGAGAAACGGGCACCCTCCTACACTGTTGGTGGGAATGAAAACTGGTGCAGCCCCTCTGGAAAACAGTGTGGAGGTTCCTCAGGAAACTAACAACAGAACTTCCCTATGACCCAGCAATAGCACTGCTAGGAATTTACCCAAGGGATACAGGAGTGCTGATGCACAGGAGCACATGTACCCCAATGTTCATAGCAGCACTCTCCACAATAGCCAAATCGTGGAAAGAGCCTAAGTGTCCATCAATGGACGAATGGATCAAGAAGATGTGGTTTATCTATACCATGGAATACTACGTGGCAATGAGAAACAATGAAATCTGGCCATGTGTAGCAACATGGATGGACCTTGAGGGTGTTATGCTGAGCGAAATAAGTCAGGCAGAGAAGGACAAATATCATATGTTTGCACGTATAGGAGGATTAGGGAGAACTTAACTGAGGAACACGGGGGAGAAGAAGGGGGGAAATGGTGGGGGAAAGGGAGAGAGGCAAACCATGAGAGACTCTTGAATGCTGACAAAAACTGAGGACTGATGGATGGGGGGGTGGGGCATGGAGGAGGACACTTGTGGGGATGAGCACTGGTGTTATGTGGAAACTAATTTGACAGTAAACTATTTGTAAAAAATAAATAAACATAAAAAACACATTTTTTTAAAAAAAAGATTATATTTTTAAGTAATCTTTACACCCAGTGTGGGTTCAAATTTACAACCCTGAGATCGAGTTGCATGTTCTACCGACTGGGCCAGCCCAGAGCCCCTTGCTTTATAAAAACATTTTAAAATAAATCTACATATAGATTGCTACCTTGCGCCACACACAAAAATCAACTCAAAATGGATCAAAGATTTAAGCCTAAGACTTGAAACCATAAATTCCTAGAAAAAAATACTGGATGTAAGTAAGCTCCTGGACATCAGTCTTGGCAATGATTTTTTTGGACCTGACATCAAAAGCAAAGGCATCAAAAGCAAAAATAAAAGTGGGACTACACCAAACTAGAAGTTTCTGCACAGGCAAAGGAAACCATCAACAAAATGAAAAGGCCACCTATGAAACAGAGGAAACTATCTGATGAAAGGTTAATATCCAGGGAGGGCTCAGTTGGTTAAGTGACCAACTCTTGGTTTTGGTTCAGGTCACGATCTCACACTTTTGTGAGTTTAAACCCCGAATCAGGCCCTGCACTGGAGGCATGAAGCCCGCTTGGGATTCTCTCTCTCCTCTCTCTCTGCCCTTCCCTGCTAGTTACAGGCTCTTCCTCTCTCAAAATACATAAACAAACATTCTTTAAAAGGTTAATAAAGAATTCATACAACTCAACAGCAAAAAAAAAAAAAACCCACAAACAATCCAATTTATAAATGGGCAGAGGAAGTGAATAGACATTTTTCCAAAGAAGATATACAATGGCCAACAGGTACATAAAAAGGTGCTAATTGTCAGGGAAATGCATATCAAAACCTCCATGAGACATCACCTCACACTTGCCAGAGCAGCCATCATCAGAAGGGCAGGAGATAACAAGTGCTGGGAAGATGCAGAGAAGAGAGAACCCGATCGTGCGCACTGCTGCAGGGACAGTGACTATGGAGGGGCAGTGCGGAGGTTGCTCAAAAACTTAAAAATAAAGGACTGCATATGACGAAGCAATCCCAATTCTGGGTTTATGGCCAAAGGAGATGAAAACAGGCTACCCCGTGTTCACTGCAGCGTTAATGACAATAGTCAAGATATAGAAACAACCTAAGTGTCCCTCAACAGCTGAATGCATTACAGAAGATGTGAGAACTAGACAGACAGATGTACATACACACACACACACACACACACACACACACACACACACACACACTGGATTATTATTCAGCCATGAGAAAGAAGGACAATCTGCCATCTGTGACAACATAGTGAACCTTGTGAGCGTCATGCTCAGTGAATCAGGCCAGACGAGGACAATACCACACGGTGTTACTTATATGTGAAATCTAAAACAAAACAAAACTCACAGAAACAGTAGAAAAGTAACTGCCAGGGTGCAGGGAGCAAGGGAAATAGGGAGAGGTGGGCAAAAACGTACAAACTTTTAGCTGCAAGAGGAATGAGGTCTGAGGCTCTAATGTAAAACATGGTGACTTCGGGGGCACCTGGGTGGCTTAGTAGGTTAAGCGTCCGACTTTCGCTTAGGTCATGATCTCACGGTTCGTGGGTTCGGGCCCCGCGTCGGGCTCTGTGCTGACTGCCAGCTCAGAGCCTGGAGCCTGTTTCAGTCTGTGACTCCCTCTCTCTCTGACCCTCCCCTGCTCATGCTGTCTCTCTCTCTCTCCTAGAAATAAAAAAAACATTAAAAACAAAACTGAAAAAAAAAACAAAAACAAAAACAAAAAACATGGTGACTTCGGTTGAGAACAATGTTCGTGTAACCGAAATTTGCTGAAATTAGAACTTGAATGTTTTCACAAAAACAAAACCCAAAACATCAATACGTAGGTGATGCATGTGTTAACTAATGAGACGGGGGGAACCCTTTCATAATGTATACACGAAACACATCATCACGATGTACACTTTAAGTATCTTACAATTTTCTATGTTAATTATAACCACAATAAAGCTGAAATGAAAAAGTAAATAAACCCATGTAAGAAATAAAAATCAGTGGCTAACACAACTTTTTGCCCATTCTTAGGTTTCACAGTCTCGTGATGGTCACAGAACCTCATGGTCGGAAAGCTCCCAAAAGCTTCTGGCCCACCCCAGCTCCTCCACTCGCTCCCACGTCCTGCTCTGCCCCCCACCCCAATGCCTGAATCCCCCGAAAACCTCGCACCCAAATCACGCCACGGGCTGAGACTGACTGCTGCTGACATGAAGGCAAACATTCACATCAACTCAGTTCCTTTCTGGACTCCAGCAGCCAGAAGTTTCTGTTCAGCCAGCACCGGTCCCCCACCGGTGCCATAAGCTGCCTTCTGGAGCAGGACAACATATGGAAGTAAAAATAGCATGTGGCCAGCGCTGGCCAGGGATTGAGCCCGGAGACCTGGGTTTACAACCTGTCACTTATCAAGATGGCGATTCACTTAACCAGTTTCTTCATTTGTTAAAAGGGACTCACAGAACTTTCCAGTTAGTTCTGTTGCTGAGGATTAAAGAAGACTGCATAGAAAGTACAGCGCTGGCACGGTGTGGACCTGGGTATTAAAAAAAAAGTGTGTGCGTTTCCTCCTCTCCCCAGATGAGTCACATGCTGATACTTCTGCAAGTAAAATGATTATAGTTCCTTCAAGTGCTCTTCATAAGAGATTAATAATAGCACCTGCCTGCAAGGATGGGTGTGAGGATTGCAGGAGATAAGACAAACCAAGTGTTAAGTGCAGAGTAAGCTCTCAGAATGTCAGAGAACAGGACCACCGCCTCCCCGCACCCCACCTCACCCAATCATCCTCGCTCTTCTCTGAACATTCTCCAGCTGAGCACTACGTTCCAGGTAAGGTCCGACTGGCCTGAAAAGGAACAGGACTATCCCCTTCTTGGCTCTGAGTGCTCCATAACCACACACAAAGCCCAGATTATTTTTATTACGTTTTTCCAGTCAACAGTTTTGCAAATTCGCACCTGCTGAATCCGGTCTCTACAATTCCATATTAGAACCATGACTCTCCCTCATCTCTGCATTTTGATATTTCATCGTGTTCAGGTCAGCCTATCGTCCTTAATGTCAGCTCCTTTGGGAACCTGAGTTCTGTTACCCAAAATATTAACTTCTCTTCCAGCTCCGCATTGTCCACAAAATTTAAAGAGTTTTAAAGAATGAGGAAGTTTACCAACTGGCCAAGGCAGGGAAGGCCTCCAAGCGGAAGAAATAACCATCCTAGTCATGGGGGGCCCTGAAGGATTCTGAGAGAGGAATGAGCTGATCAGATCTGTTTCAGGAAATCACTTTGGCAACAAGGTAGGGTTTTTTAATTTTTGTATTTTCTTCAATACAAGTACAAATATTTTTGCAAAGTACAAATGTTTTAACAGGTAAGTTACTTTTTTAAAAAGTTCTGTAAGTATCATACCAACATCAGCACACATCAGCACACATGACCTGTGATCAGGGCCATCAGCCATAGCTACACACATACTCAGTGACAAAACTCTTGTGTTTCTTACAATTCTCACAGAGTTGAAGAAAATGGAGAGTAGTTAGTCCCTTCTCTCAAAATAAGGGATATAAATTCTCAACATTTTGTCCTCAAGTTAAGCCCAGAACTGCTTTAGGAAATCTAACTCACACGAAAATTACTAAAAAGAAAAGGTGCCTGGGTGGCTCAGTCAGCTAAGGATCTGACTTCGGCTCAGGTCATGATCTCACGGTTCGTGGGTTCAAGCCCCACGTCAGGCTCTGTGCTGACAGCTGGCTCAGAGCCTGGAGCCTGCTTCCAATTATGTGTCTCCCTCTCTCTCTGACCCTCCTCTGCTCACGCTGCCTCTCTCTCTCTCTCTCTCTCTCTCTCTCTCTCTCTCAGAAATAAACAAAACATTAAAAATTTTTTAAGCATTATTAAAAAAAAAGTGACCTCAGATCTGAAACACAGCTACTCAACATGAAACAGCAGTTTCTGGGGCGCCTGGGCGGTTCAGTCAGTTGAGCACCTGACTCTTCATTTTGGCTCAGGTCATGATCCCAGCATGATCATGATCCCAGCATGATCTCCACACTGTGTGTGGAGCCTGCTTGGGATTCCCCTGCTCACATGTGGTCTCTTTCATGAAAAGAGAAGAGACGAGAGCAGTATCTAAATGGTTCATTTTCAATATAAATAACATGAAAAATCATGTCCAACACCACATGGCCAATATAAAGCTAAATACTTTACATTCATCATCCCACTTGATCCTTGAAAACACCTCATTCAACAGTAGTGTTGTTTGTATCTACTACATAAGGAAACCACGGGCTCTTAAAAGTAACCTAAGACCACTTAGCTGATAAATGGCTGAGCTCACACCTGAACCCAAGTTGGTGTGATTCTAAAATCCAAACTCTATTGACACAACATATTGCCTCCTTTAAAAATAATAATAGCTACCACCTCTGAACACTCACCAACAAACCTCCATTTCTGAAGCTCAGCTTCCTGAAGCACCCACCATGTACTCCCACAAGTACATGACCTCATCAACAAGCCTTCCTTTATCAAGCACCAAGAGAGGCGCTTATTAAATACTAAACACTGGTGAAATTGACATAATTTGTGTGAAAAATGAGTGTGTCTATAAAAGTTTGTCTTTAATATAATTACATCACAACTGTTATAAATGACTCTTACCTACCTCTCTAACATTTAGCCTATTTTTATGGGGCTTTGTTTCATACATTATTTTAAATCAACTTTCAAAAAAAAAACCCTATCCTTTCGGATGACTACACATCCATTCAGGAAACATTTCTAATGGACTATGCTACATAATTCGTGTCAGCAGCATGAAATGTGGTAACTGCCTGTCTCCCCTTCAAGGAGATCACCCACTGGGAACAGAGATGCTTACACAAGTAGCTACAACAGGAAAAGATATTTGAACTAGGCTTTGTAAGATAAACTGTATTTGGAAAGGTGAAAAATGGGAAAAGGAAACATTTGAGATAAAGCATAAATGAAGGACAAAAATTGCACAAACACAGGGGCGCCTGGCTGGCTCAGTCAGTAAAACATATAACTTTTTTTTTAATGTTTTTATTTATTTCTAGGAGAGAGAGAGAGACAGCATGAGCAGGGGAGGGTCAGAGGGAGAGGGAGTCACAGACTGAAACAGGCTCCAGGCTCTGAGCTGGCAGTCAGCACAGAGCCCGACGCGGGGCTCGAACCCACGAACCGCGAGATCATGACCTAAGCGAAAGTCGGACGCTTAACTGACTAAGCCACCCAGGCACCCCATATAACTCTTGATCTCAGAGTTGTGAGTTCAAGACCCACGTTAAGGGTTGGGTTTACTTAAAATTTAAAGAAAAGTCAATGGATTAGAAATTTTAAAGAATAAAGAAGGAAAAAATATAGATGAATGGTTGTATAACACTGAAATGAGAAAAACTCTTCCAAGCAAGACTAGGGCAGTAGAAATTAAAAAGAAAGAGGAAAATAAATTGGCTACATAAAAAGCAGTTAAGGGGCACCTGGTCGGTTGAGCATTCAACTTTTGATTTCAGCTCAGGTCATGATTCCAGGGTCATGGGATCAAGCCCTGTGTTGGGTTCCGTGCTGAGCATGGAGCCTGCTTAAGATTCACTCTCTCCCTCTCTCTCTCTCCCTCTGACCCTCCCCTACTCATGCTCCCTCTGTCTCTTAAAAAAAAAAAAAAAAACCAGAACGGAACGCCTGAGGGCTCAGTCGGTTAAGCGTCCGACTTCGGTTCAGGTCATGGTCTCACAGTTCGTGGGGTCGAGCCCCACATCGGGCTCTGTGCTGACAGCTCAGAGCCTGGAGCTGCTTCAGATTCTGTGTCTCCCTTTCTCTCTGCCCCACCCACCCCCACTCACACTGTCTCTCTCAAAAATAAACATTTAAAAAAAAAATTTTTTTTTTAATTTTTTTTAATGTTTTATTTATTTCTAGGAGAGAGAGAGAGAGAGACAGCGTGAGCAGGGGAGGGTCAGAGAGAGAGGGAGTCACAGACTGAAACAGGCTCCAGGCTCTGAGCTGGCAGTCAGCACAGAGCCCGACGGGGCTCGAACCCACGAACCGCGAGATCATGACCCAAGCGAAAGTCGGACGCTTAACCGACTAAGCCACCCAGGCGCCCCCTAAAAAAATTTTTTAAAGAAAATAAAAAAGGCAATTAAACTGCTATAAGGCAATTAAAATATTTTTTAAAGGAAAGATAAACTGGAAGAAAAAATTTGCAACACATCACAAGGACTTAATCTCCTATAATCTTTACATGTATGTATACATTTTAAATGCTCAAAATAAACAATAAATATTTCCCTAGAGAAATAAACATGCAACTCACAAAAGAATGTAAATGGCCAGTAATTATAGGAATTCTTAATCTCACTACTAATCAAATTAAAGTAACAATAACACCATATTCAGCCAGACTGGCAAAGATAAAAAGGAACGATAGCAACTTATCGTCCAACACTTGGGGAAACCCCTCATTCTCACACTGCTCCAAAAGGAAACCTGGCAATATGTACCATCTTTAGTAAGCTTCCAGAAACTTCTATAAAAGGCAAAGTGTTATTTTACTTTAAGAGATGACTTCGTGACTTATGGCACGGATGACTAAGTGAAAGAGGCTGCCAGTCAATGAGGCTGGCGACACAAGACCAGAATGATAAATTCATGCCGGAAACATGCTCAGCTTGAACCATGAATGGAGCTTCAAGTGGTGACATCCTACAGGCAGTGGAAATACAAATCTGAAAGACAGAGGCCCAGCTGGAGACCCCGGTGTGAAGAGGGGCACAGGGGAGCGGAAGAGCTCACCAGAGAGTCAGACTGCTGAGCAAAATACAATAGGGTCAAGGGACGCCTGGCTGGTTCAGAGGGAAGAACACGCGCCTCTTCATCTCAAGGTCGTGAGTTCGAGCCCCGGGTTGGACGGAGAGATTACTTAAGTAAATAAATAACTTAAGGCACAAGAACGGTCAAGACTGTGCCTCAGAGAACACCAATGCTATCACAAAGAGAGAACAGTCGCTGTGGTAGAATGAGAACGATGACAGAATCACATGATGGCAAGCAAGGAAGGAAAACTTGTCAGGAAGCTGGCGGAGGGAGGCCCCCCACTCCGATGCTGCTGAGAGGTGCATGGCAGAGAAAAGGACGCAGCAAACAAGGAAGAAGGCCCCATCCTCACAGGGAGCTTGTGGAGCGGAGGCGCAGGGGGAGGGAGATGACCCTAGAAGACTAAGTAGACGTGGGGAACTAGAAACAGCCAAGCTGGACTTCTTTTTCAGGAAGTTGAAGGGAAGAGGAATTGGAGGAATGGAGAGAGGGCAGATCTGAGGCGGTGGCACGCCTCTCTGTTAATGACTCAAGAAAAGGCAGTTATTTGCAGGCCGCAAGAAAGGAGCAAGTGCAGAGGGGACGAAGGAGACAAGAAATAAATAACAAAGGCAGGCAAGGTTTTGAACAACACAGGAGGCAGCTCGTCAGAGTCCGGCACATGCCCTCTTCTTCCCTGAGAAATGAGGGAAGGAAATCAGAATGAGCCAGAATGACTAGTGATCTAACCAACCCCTCTGAGCTTCCGTTTCCTGTCGACACAAGCACCTATTCTCCTAAGACTGTCGTCAAGATCAGCTGCCATAATGAGGACAAACAAACAACAGGCTCTAAGTAATGGTCGCTGTGTATGCGTGTCACACACAGGAGAGTGTAGGAGTCCATGCGGGGAAAGAGCCAGACTGCGGAAATACACCCACTTCTCGCATCTGACACCTAGTAACCTGCCTCATGCCCCGCCCACCTTGTCCTACGGTCGCAGGGACCTGCCCATTCCAGAACTCAGCAAGACAAAGAACTCACTATTCAGAGGACTCTGAGCGCGGTAAGCCCTCAAACACGCCCGGGCCTAGAGCACCGGGAGCCAAGAATCAGGGTGGGACTCTGAATTCGGGGTCTGTGGGGAGGAAACGGGCCGGGCAAGTTCTGCAGAACACGTGACCCCGCGGTTTGCCGCTCTGCGCGGTACAGAAGGGGAAGAGACCAATGCCGGAACCGCCGCTGCAGCCACGGAGATTCGGTTCCTCCAGGAGCCACGCCGCTCACCACACCCAGCGGCCCGAGCAACTGCCCCGCGGGCCAGGGTCACTGCCGGCTGAACCCTGCCAAGCTGGGCGGCCTTTCCCTGCCACTGGGAGTCTACTACGACCCTGACCAGTCTAAGCACCGTCTGGGCAGGCAGGTAGCCTAGTAATTACAATACCGCGTGGCAGGAACAAGTCTTGAGAGAAACCAAGGTAGAGTATTCAGTAAAGAACTCACTGCCTGAAGAGGAAGGGAATCAGGGACGGTTTCCCCAAGAAAATGACATTTAGGGCTTGAAGGACTGGGGAGTGGGGGGGGCGGGGGTTGAGGTGGAGAACAAGTCATAGGCAGAGGGAGGAGACTATGCAGACCCTCTGAAGGATGTGAAACAGGAATGAAATGATCAGATATAGCCTGGCAGATCGCTCCAAGCAGCAGGGTGAAGAGGAGGAAGGGGTAAGGATACATCGTATTAAGTAAGGAAGAACTCGCAGGAATCCAGGCAAGAAATGATTTATAAAGGCTTGTTTTCCAAGCCCTGCTGCAAGCACATGAAAAACCTTGATAGTATCTGCTTTAAAAGAAACTTCTGAGTATAAATTAAGCCAATCTGAACAGCTATAGGAATGAGTGAGAAACAGAAAGGAAACCTTCCTCTTCTTTATTTAGAGTGAGTGCACAAGCGGGGGAGGGCAGAGAGAGAGAATTCGAAGCAGCCTTTGCACTCACAGCGCAGAGCCCAACTCGAGCTCAAACCCACAAACTGTGAGATCATGACCTGAACTGAAACTGAGTCAGAGGTTTAACCGACTGAGCCACCCATTCTTCTTAAGTAATAACTTATTTAACCTCTATGTGTCTTCATACCTAATACAGAACCATTGCTGAGCAAATAATTTTGCTCTTTGCTAAATTGGATAAGTTTAATTTTTTAATTAAATTTTAATTAAAAATTAAAAATTTTTTTTAATTTTTGCCAAAATTAAACATCTAATTGTTACCATGTTTCAAGAGTCCCCATTCTTACTGGGGTGACGGGCACTAACACAGTGGTAACAGTTGCACTATTGGCGAAACTTACTAAAAATCATGAAGTTGTACATTTAAAAATGGGAGAACTTTATGGCACGTAAATTACTACTTCAAAGAAGTTTTTATAAAAAGTCCCTGTGCTAACAGGATTAACTGCTGACTCCCGGACCACAACGTCAGATGCAGAGCCTAGTGAAACATTACCATGTTCGATCTATCTACTCACCCGTCTCTACCACATATCACAAAGCGTGAAAGACCATTTAACCTTAAATAGAAACAGAATCTTCAAGCTGAGTGAGACGATGCTCAGTCTCAGCAGCTGCAGCCTCGTTCTCGCCTGCTGCCAGCAGCGCTTGGGGAAAGAAACAGGTGAAAATCCTCTACGAGGCAGAAGACAATCACATATTTCTCTGCAAATGCAAGTTCTGAGTCATCACGGCCTACGCCGCAGCTGCTGGAGCCCCGGGTGAACAAGGAGAGCCTGCAGAGCAGGTACGAGGTCCCGGAATTTAATTTCCAGACCTCGTACTTAGTGAGAACATATCAGGAGGATGTGCTGTCTTCATCATGAAGGACACAATCCTTGCCCCCTGTGGCTCACAGTGTGTCAGGTTAGGGAAAAGTGTAAGGCATGTATAACATGTTATGGAAAGCTACAATAAAGATAGGGGCGGGGGAGGGGCAGGTAGAAACACAAGAGAGGAGCACCGGACTCAGACCTAGAGTAAGAGGGTTGGTGCTTCCTGGAGGAGACAGATGCTACCCGAATTTACTTTTTTTTTCTTATTTTAGAGAGAAAGATCAACTGTGGGGGGATGGGGGTGGGAGGGAGAGAGAAAGAAAGAGAGAGAGAGAGAGAGAGAGAGAATATTCCAAGCAGGCTCCACACACAGTGTGCAGCCCCAAGGAGGGGCTCCATCCCACAATCCAGAGATCATGACCTGAGCCCAAATCAAGAGTTGGACACTCAACCGACTGAGCCACCCAGACACCCCTGAATTTACTTTCTTAGACAGGCAATATACATCCACAGGTCAAAATTCAGAAAAATATAAAAAGCTACCCAGTTTAAAAGGAAGAAGATTTCATGAAGTGAGCAGACAAGAGTGTCCTATGCCACAGAGATTGAGATAAACACTGAAAATTATATAATGGACGTAACCATTAGGTCATCAGTTATCCCAGCAAGAGAAATTGCAGTGGGGGAAAGAAGGGTACACAAATCACGTCCTCATGAGTTAAAATAAAGAAGTGGATACGGGGAGTGAAGACAAGTTCTTCCTGAAAGAACAAAAGAAGGAATAATATAGAAATCAGAGCAGGGTCTAGTATTGAGGGAGGAGATCTTGGATGGGTGAGGACGTTTATATGCTACAGAGAAAAGAATCAACAGGGAAAAGTCTAAGTTACAGTTAAGAAAACAATCCTGGAATATGGACCCTAGAAGACAAAAAGGAATAAGACCCAGACCACACAGGGAAGATGGAGTCTCAGGAAGAAAGATACTTCTCCCGTTGCTACAGGGAAGGTCAAGCTGCCATGTTAAATCAGATGGAATAAGTTAGGGCCAGAGAAATCGACAGTCTGTAGAGGGAGGTCATCAGGCTGTACTATGGGAAGCTAAGGACGGAGATGACTACTAAGAGTAAAGATTTGGCAAAATCTTTTTGATTGGCCTTACCCATCTTGGACAATTCAAATGTTACTTTCAAAAGTCACCTCCTCCATGCACTCTTCCATGATTTATCCCTGGATATAATCTCGCCTTCCTCCAAATTTCCTCTAAACTTGTAGATGGCACTTTGTATCTCTTTACCTCTTAATATAGTTATTTAAATACATAAGGGTGGAATCCTTTTCTGATTTATCTTTGAAGTCGTTGCTCAAAATATAACTGCTGAATGACACAAACTGTTCTTTCCTTCTTGCTTAAGGACCATAGTACTGGTCTCAGTTATCACCAAGTAATCATCATCATCATCATCATCATCATCATCATCATCATCATCATCCTAAGCTCTCGTCCCCACAATACTGGAATTCTCTTAACCACCTCAACCCCCACACTCCACACAGCTTTGCACCAACGTGACTGAAATTACTGAGCAGCTGCTCTGTGGGAAAGCACTGTGGAAGGGGTGCTCTTGGCTACCAAAAAGTAGAAAAAAGACAGTCTCATCTCTCAAGGAACACAAAAATATGTACATTTCTGCTTTCCCTTCTTGCCCATCTAATTTCAGCTTATCTTGCAAGACTCAGCCATAAAATAATCTTTCCCTCATCTAAACTCTCACACATTTAACTGCATCATTTCGTGGGCAATCATATATTGTCTTGCGACATTAGTTAGACCTTTCAACCTTTGATGTTGAGTAACTTTTTCTTTTTCCTTCTTTTTCAAATGGGGATGCCCTGTCTGTCTGATTAATCTGTAATGCCCCCAAGGACAGGACTGGGTTAAGCATTTGCCACCTTCTCCAGTTCTGTGAGAGCGTCCGGAACAATGGGGAGCCCAAAATGCTTTCTACCTGTTTTATTCTTTTGGAAGTGCTTTTCCCAACTGCTTTAGCCAAGTCAGGGGGAAAAAAATGGAGTAATCGAGTGTCATCATATCATTTAAAATAAAAATATCTTTTAATAACACAGGAAATGAAAATAAAAATTGTTTTAAGTGACTGGAGAAAGTACTTAGGTTAGAACATATACTTCCATCAACTGTTACACAGTTTATGCTTGAAAATCTTCTGCAACATGGATTTTTCCAAAGCACATTTTTTTAAATTTCCTGTTGCTACAAAGTTCTTCCTCAAATTAAGCAGATTTCCATTGCCTGGTTCTGTTCCTCTGGTACCACACATGATAAATTGAAACCCTCTTCCATTTTTCAGATTTGTTAATAATATAGGCAAAATGTTAACAGCTGAATGAATTCCTATACTGGATGACAGACTGCACTTCTGAGAGTCTATGTTTCTACAATCTCCCTAATCTTGTCTCTATATTAAATAATCTCAGTCCTTTCAAGGATTTCTGATACATCATAATTCACAGACCTTTTATCATCCTGGTCAAGCTCATTCAACACCCACGCACCAGTCCTTGAACAATAACCATGTCTCAACCAATGCACCACCGCCCACTGATAGGGAAAAGTGCCTCAGGTTCTAAGGATTCTGATCTATCAGTACCGCTGGCTGTGGGTGTAAAGAATCCCATCACATATCTATCACCCTTGCATAGACTATCAATACCTCTTAAGGTGTTCAGGTCTTAAGACCTGAAGACCAAGTTGGGTTAGCCTCTGATGAGTACAGAGAACAAGGGGACAACCCTCTTCCTTTGCTCCATACACTACATTTCTATTAATGAACTGATAAACAACAGATTTATTTCACTGTGTTCTATCTTCCTACTAATGCTATTCCCATAAATGCTACTACTGTATCCTATACCTAAACCCTCCATTTCTGAACCTCAATGTAGGATGTCACATTTATCACTATTAAATCTTATTAGAGTCAAGGTATTTTGAATGCAGAATTTGTCATAAAGTGCATTAACCATCCCTCCAGCAACAAGTCAAACTCAAATTTAATCAATACACATCACTGATAAGTCCCAAGAAGAAGGTTTTATCTGTAACATGCCCTAGAGAGCTTTCTTTGAACTTAAAACCTAGCAGCTCCTTTTATCATTGAGAGAAAATTCACAGAACATAAATGTACCATTTTAAAGTATGCAACTCAGTGTTTTTTAGTATACTCACAATGTTGTGCAACCACCATGACTATTTAATTCCAGAAGATGTTCACCACCCGAAGAGAAAGCTCACACCCATTAAGCAGTTACTCCTCATTTAACAGCTCTTTTTGAATATGGTGTATTCAACTGGCTACAAATCTTTATTACCCTACAATCTAGTCCACATCTGTCAAACCTGTCACTAATGTATCACAAGACACACTTGCAAATGCCTAACTGAAATCTAGACATTACTGTGTTTCTCTGACTCACCAATCCGGTGACGGTGTTGTCCAAGAGGAAATGATCTTAATGTGACAGGGCTTGTCTCAGAAAGCATCACTTCTTTCCTCACTAGGTGCTCATAAGCTATCTACTTGACATATGCTAGGAATTCTGCCTCAGACTAATTTGTTTGACTAGAATTTGTGATTATCTTCTTCTCCTTTTTAATAATTAGTACATTTGCCCTCTTCCACCTTTTTTTTTTTTAAGTTTATTTATTTTGAGAGAGAGAGAAAGCGCAAATGCACAGGCACGCACGTCCACGCACGAGGGCGGGGCAGAGAGAGAGGGAAGCCCAAGCAGGCCCTGCAGTGTCAGCGCAGAGCCCAACATGGGGCTCAAACCCACAAACCAGGAGATCACTACCTGAGCCCAAATCAAGAATCAGATGCTCAACCAACTGAGCCACCCAGGTGCCTCATCATCCTCCACTTTTTAAAAAACCACACTCCTGTCTGCACAATTCCTTAAAGATCACTGATGACAGTTTAGCAATTATACCTACCCCGTTAGTACAGTAATGGCTTTAATTTAAGCTCTCTAAACCAAGAACATGAGAACTCAAATAGAAACTACAGATAAAACATGTAACGGCTGAGAACGAATCAGGAGCATGTTCCAAATTCTTACTTGAAATAGTCCCTCAAATCCATTGTTCTGACTAAAAACAATGCTTTCCACATCAGTGTGCTCTGAAACACTAGTTCAGAGCAAGAAGGTCTGTGAGAAGAGTCTGAGAGTGAACAAGGGTTGAGGAATATTGCTTCCACTGTCTTCTCCCTTTGAGATTCAGAACTTAGAGCCCATGAATAAACGTCTATATAATCCACCAGTTAAATAATCTGTGTAACCTGCTCACTCCAGTATTTGTGAAATTTGACCACTAAACCCTTTCTTCATGTCACAGCACTCATTAGTAGAATACACCCCAGAAAAGAGTGATCTGGAAAGTCAGCTACACAGTTTTCAAATCCCGAATTGTATCCCGAATAAGTTGCATTACTTGAGCAAGTTGATCCATCTCATCACAGTACATATGCCCAAGCTGTTGATCCAAAACCTGTTTTCTCAATGCCAACTTCACTACACACTATGAAGCTTTTTGTATGGCACAATATAACTTGCTTCAAAGTACTCTGGAATATTCTAGCCAATTTCCCTAACATGATATTTTTAGGTTTCAAAAATCTCAACCCAGGGGGGCGCCAGGGTGGCTCATTCGGTTAAGCGCCCAACTTCGGCTCAGGTCATGATCTCACAGTTCATGAGTCTGAGCCCCACACTGGGCTCTGTGCTGACAGCACAGAGCCTGCGTTGGATCCTCTCTCTCCTCTCTCTGCTCCTCACCCTCTTGTGCTCTCTCTCAAAAACTAAACACTTTAAAAAATCTCAACAAAATTAAAATAAATAAATAACAGTTGAACCTGCCTTGTTCTGAAAAAAATTAAGATCTCAACTCAAAGACTAGACAGCAAGGTAAACTGCAGAGTACATCTCATGAGAGTCATTGTTGCTGCTCAGTATGTATCATCCAAACATCTATAGAAAATAAGTAAAAAGAGTAGGATCTCTACTTCAGACCTCATACCAAAAAAATTCAAAATGGATCAAAGGGTTACATGTTAGAACTCTTTACATCCTAAAAATACTAGAAGAAAACACAGGAGAATGTTTTTGTATAGCATCAGTATAACTAAGGACTCTAAAAATGACATAAAGCCAAAAGCTAAAAATAAAAAACATTTCTAAAATCAAACATGTTTTAAAATTCTGAATTGTTAAAAAAAATAATAAAATGAACTTCTAAATTATTTTTAAAACCTTAAAGTCAAACCTTAAAGGGCAAACTGGATTATTTACGACACATGTGCCATCCAAAGCATCAATCCCCTCAATATATAAAGAGCTCTAATAAATCTGTAAGAAAAAACTCAAAAGAAAAATGAGCAAAGGATTCTACCAAAACAGTTGACAGAAAGGGAAATACAAATGGCTTTTAAATATTGGTGCTCAGGGGCGCCTGGGTGGCTTAGTTGGTTAAGCGTCCGACTTTCGCTTAGGTCATGATCTCGCGGTTCGTGGGTTCAGGCCCCGCGTCGGGCTCTGTGCTGATTGCCAGCTCAGAGCCTGGAGCCTGTTTCAGTCTGTGACTCCCTCTCTCTCTGACCCTCCCCTGTTCACGCTGTCTCTCTCTCTCTCTCCTAGATATAAATAAAACATTTTTTAAAAATAAATAAAAAATAAAATAAAATAAATATTGGTGCTCAGAAAGCCTGGCAGGCTCTGTCGTAGAGCATGCGACTCTTGATCTCAGGGGACTAAGCTCGAGTCCTACACTGGGTATGGAGCTTACTTTAAAAAAAAATACATTAAATAAAATTAACAAAAAAGATGCTCAGCTTCACTCAGAATTAGATAATCTGAAAATGAAACTACAGTGAAATATCATTTTCACCTATGAAATTCTCAAATATTTAAAAAACTATAGGGGCGCCTGGGTGGTTCAGTGGGTTAAGTGTCCGACTTCGGCTCAGGTCATGATCTCGCAGTTCGTGGATTCGAGCCCTGCGTCAGGCTCTGTGCTGAGAGCTAGCTCAGAGCCTGGAGCCTGCTCTCGATTCTGTGTCTCCTCTCTCTGATCCTCCCCTGCTCACGCTGTCTCTATCTCTCAAAAATAAATAAAACATTTAAAAAAATAGCTAAGTAAATAAAAAATTTAAAAATTAAAAAGCTATAATACTCTCAGTTGGCGAAATTATGGGTAAAGCAGCACTCTCATTTATCATGGATAGTACAACCTGCAGGGCAAATTGACAATATTCCTCAAAACTAAACATACACCTTTCCTCTGACTTAGAAACTCCACTTTGAGAAATGTATCCCACCAGAATACTCACAAACGCAAGGCGGCATACGTACAAAGTTGCTAACTACAACACTATAATAGCAAAAGATGGGGGAGCATGTGCACTGGTGGGTTCAATCAATACACTGAAAAACTGTGCGACCGTGAGGACAAACATGAGGTACTCTGATGTGCTCACGTGGGGTAAGGTACGAGATGCAAAGCAGAACGTAACAAGGAAAGAAGGGACTAGGATTTGTATGCAGTGATCGCTGAAAGACACATATTCATAAGTGGTTCCAACTGGGGGAAGTGGATGGCTGGGACATAGACTGTTGTCACTATATCCTAGCATAGCCTCTAAGTACCCTGTTCGTGTATTATCTGTTGTTTTTTTCAATGATTAAGAAAAAGGTTTTAATTAAGAAACTAAAATCTGCCTAAAAAATATTTTTGTGGGACTTGTCAAGTTTGTAAAGGAAATCCCCAAACCACTGCTAAGCACTGCCTTTTCAATCAATGATTAAGAAGCATTGTCCAAACTAATGACATAACAGTGTGTCTTCAGAGCTGGAAAACATTTTGTTACAACAGTCCCCGCAAGTAGTAACTTTGTTTCCTTTTAGCTGTTCTAGAGGTCATCTGATATGCATACATTATTTGTAATGAAATGATCTGCTCTGCTGTAAGGCTTTTTCTATTTCAATTTTATTTTTATATCATTTTTCCTATCTTCAACAATCACAGGTTTTTCCTCCTTCTTTTCAATTTTTCCTTTTCGAGTTTTGCCTCCTTCCCTCCCTCATTCAGTTCCTTCTGCTTTAGTTTTTAGGAACACTAAATAATCCTATTCAAGAAAATACCTTGGGGCTCCTAGGTGACTCAGTCGGTTGAGTGTCGACTCTTGGTTTCAGCTTGGGACATGATCTCACGGTGCGTGGATCTGAGTTCCACATTGGGCTCTGTGCTGACCGCATGGAGCCTGCTTGGGATTCTTGATCTCCTTCTTGCTCGGTCCCTCCCCCACCCACCCTCCCCTCCCCCTCTCCCTCCCAAAAATAAATAATTGTAAAAATACATATCTTGCTTTTTTATGTTGCAGATTAATAATCCCTAGAAAGAGGCAGATAATTTCTACCTTATGGATAAATACCTATCGCAATAACAGTACTTCCCTTCTACTGTACAAGTCTCACAATTCTTCCTAAAGCCAGTGTCTCCTTAGACCCCAGACATGTGCCCCAACAGAAGCCAAGCCCTGGGCCAGCCGCTGCCTCTCCAATGCTCCTTTTCTGCTTTTGGTTACGATTTCCAGTGAGTCAACAGGAAGGTATTCTGAGTAAAGACGAAATAGAGGCCTTTAGACAGGACTTTCCTCCACCCACAACACCAAAAAATACAGTTCTTGCCAAACGATCCAAGGCAATTTCCAATCCAACTTGCCACTCCTGTCTGCATGAGGTCATTATGTAAAAAACAAGCAACTGGAAAGAAGACATGCCTCTCTAAGCGGAATCACTACCAAACCCCAAGTTACGAACACGAAAACCAAATGAGAACTGTCTGGCCTCCCCGAAGTCACCGTATTTATATCACCTCTGCTGCCTCTGCTTCCTCTTCCAAGGAAATCATCTTGGTGAGTGGGAGTTTAGTCAAAAAAGTTAAACTTACACATTTATCACAGACACCTATAAAAGTCACTTAACTAAGATTTTAAGTTTGCTATATTTCTTTAAGATTTTATTTTTTTAAAGGGGCATCTGGGGAAGCTCTGTTGAGCGTCCAACTTCGGCTCAGGTCATGATCTCACAGTTCATGGGTTCGAGCCCCATGTCAGGCTCTGTGCTGACAGCTCAGAGCCTGGAGCCTGCTTCGGAGTCTGTCTCCTCCCTCCCTCTTTGCCTCTCCCCCACTTGTACTCTCTCTTTCTCTCAAGAATATAAAAACATTAAATTTTTTTAAAAGATTTTATTTTTTAAGTAATCTCTATGCCCAACATGGGGCTCCAACCCACAACCCCAAGATCAAGAGTCCCATGCTCCACTGACAGAGCCAGCCTGGCACCCCTATGTTTACTATATATCTTATAAGCAAGAATACATCTTCCACCAATCAACAAACATTTAACAGCTACTTACTTATGTACATCCATCACTTTCTTTATCTCTTCAGTGAATAAAAACAACCATAAAACAAAATTTAAAAAAAAAAAGAGTCCAACACTAGTTAGGCACAAAGCTATGGGACAGGGGGGAGGAGGGATGGGCATGGAGGACACCTGTGGGGATGAGCACTGGGTGTTATGTGGAAACTAATTTGACAATAAACTATATGTAAAAACAAAAAAAAACAAAAAAAAACAAACAAAAAAAAAAAACAAAGCTATGGGACAAATCAGAGACCTGTCCTTACACAGAGTGGCGGACAAAAGGCCCCAAAGGAAGTGGCAGGCTCACCCATCAGGCTCACGAGGCAGTTAACATCTGTGGGACTTGACATTGGACTTGACTGCCGCCCCTTCCGTGCCTACTGAGGTTAAGGCACTAGTACTAGTATCGCACCGGGACCATCAGACAGGCGACACTAACTCGGTTTTTTCCCCCTCTTTAAAATAAAAATAATGCGGGGCGCCTGGGTGGCTTAGTCGGTTAAGCGCCGACTTTCGCTTAGGTCATGATCTCGCGGTTCGTGGGTTCGAGCCCCGCGTCGGGCTCTGTGCTGACTGCCAGCTCAGAGCCTGGAGCCTGTTTCAGTCTGTGACTCCCTCTCTCTCTGACCCTCCCCTGCTCATGCTGTCTCTCTCGCTGCTAGAAATAAATAAAAAAAAAAAAAAGAAGAAAACGCTTAAGTTTAAAAAAAATAAAATAAAATAAAAATAATGCCTATCTCACAGTAATGTTGGGTGTAAAGTACTTGATTACAGGGAGGCACTGCTCTGTCATTATTTTTAGAAGCAGTAGTACTGCAGTAGCCCGCTGACCTGGTGGGGACTTGCCAGGCCTGCAATCCGGCTCTACCACTTACTAGATGGGCGCGTCAGCCTCTCCAGGCTTTGCTTTCTTTTCTGTTTCGTGTAGATAAGAATAAGCACCTCTTGAAGAAGAGCTAATCAGACAGTGCATACCAAGCGCGGAGCACAGTACCCAGCGTCACTTAAGTGCGCAATACATGGTCCTGATGATGACAGTGAAGAGGCAGAGGATGACAGTGACCTTGGGGCAGACAGAAATGTTTTCTTAACCTTCTTAAAAAATGTTTATTTAGGGGCGCCTGGGTGGCTTAGTCGGTTAAGCGTCCGACTTTCGCTTAGGTCATGATCTCGCGGTTCGTGGGTTCGAGCCCCGCGTCGGGCTCTGTGCTGACTGCCGCTCAGAGCCTGGAGCCTGTTTCAGTCTGTGACTCCCTCTCTCTCTGACCCTCCCCTGCTCACGCTGTCTCTCTCTCTCTCTCCTAGAAATAAATAAATAAAACATTTTTTTAAAATGTTTTATTTATTTATTTATTTATTTATTTATTTATTTTAAGAGGAGAGAGAGATAGAGATCAAACAGGAGAGGGGCAGAGAGAGATAGACAGAGAATCCCAAGCAGGCGACCAAACAAGCCATGAAATCGTGACCTGAGCCGAGACGAGAGTTGGAGGGTCCAGCTGACTAAGCCACTCAGATGCCCCAGACAGAAAATATCTTATATCAGGATGTCCTGGCAAATTGCAGGCTTGGGTTTGGGGGACTGTGGCAGGGAGGAGGGGGTTTGGGGGGTTGTTTCACTTTAGCTGTTGTAAAAGTATCTGAAATATCGAGGTTTCTATAATAACTTACTGAAAAATAACAAAGTAATTCTTCCCAACACAGGATTTTAAGAAAACATTTTAAAAACATTCAAGCTTAAGTAAGTCAACTTTCTCTTCAAAATAAAACATTAACCAGATCTTTCATTTATATGGTTAAGATTTTTGATTCACACACTGTCAAAGCACAGGGATGGATCGGGGTAGCAGGAGCTCCTGTCGAAGAAAGACCAAGCGGCACAGCTTCACCAGAACGTGTGCACGCAAGTGGCACTTCACTCAGTTTGCTCAAAGATATGGTCTCTAAGCAACCAAGTCCTAAATTTTACACAAACAGTCCTAGTCATATGAATCACTTCCGAATGGTCTCACTTTGCCTACCAGCACTTTCTTACACAAACACTTCCTGTGAGGGGTTTATCTAGCAGCCTCAATTGGAAATAACCAGGAGCCATCAAATACCGCATGGCTTAAAAATGTTCAAAATAGGTCCTGCTACCAACAGATATCCCCAAACCACTAAACTGTGAAGCAGAAGAAATTATGCAGAAATCAGAGCCAGGTCATCATGCAAAGCCAGAAAATTAAGTTCCCAGAACATGCCAACCTGGGCCCTCAAATATATTTTTACTATTCCCTCATAGGGAACATTACAATATACAAACACGATTGTTACTCTGAGACTAGAAGAAATAAATGCCAAATTCGATCAAACAAACAGCACAATTAGACTTTCCCAACCGGGACTGGGAGACAATCTATACAATTAGCTGGCCTCTTAACACTGGTTTCCTGTGGTCACAGCCACTCTGAGACCTACTGAAAATAAAGGGAACTGGAAAAGTATTTAACTCAATTCTTGGCTACAGGCTCCTTTTATTCCACCTGAGAAGAATGCCATATGTGTCACACTATTCTTCATGAACTAGAGACCATTAAATCTATTAACAAGGACGGAGAGAGAAAAGGTGTTAACAATCCAAAATGAAAACTGCAATAGGACAAAGAAACTCCCATTAAAAGAAAATCAAGACAGTAGAAAAGTCAGTAGATTAAAAGATGTGAGACACATACCTAGAATCCTGATTTAACATAAACAGACAAAATGAAGAAAGCCATAAAACAAACTATATAGATCTAACCTATTAACAGGTACCCCAGGACAGAACTAATGAATCTGAACTAATTATTAAAGGTACAACAACTCCCCAGAGCTAAAACAAACAAAGAAGAGAATATAAATCGAGAGTCTCTACCTTACGGGCAAAACTACTAAGCTCAGATGAATGCTATATATAACTTCAGGAAACTTTAAGAAACAAGAACTTTACAAGTTTCAAATCACAAAAAATTGTAACACAAAAACAAACAAAAGAACAAGTCACTTGTCATGGAGCTAAAATCAAGCCAGCTTTAGCTGCTTGTAAGTACAAGAAAATGAAGTTCTACACATTTTTTTCTCAAGAAAAATGAAATATAGTTTACTATAAAAGAATAAAGAGTACAGAAATAGAACTGTCCATAATTTAATATTTGACAAAGTAGATATGGATTGCTAATAGGTTGTAAAAAGATTATTTTTAAAATGACAGAATAATTTAGGGGTGCCCTGGTGGCTCAGTCGGTTAAGCCTCCAACTTCAGCTCAGGTCATGATCTCACTGTCTGTGAATTTGAGCCCCATGTCGGGCTCTGAGCTGACAGCTCAGAGCCAGGAGACTGCTTTAGATTCTGTGTCTCCCTCTCTCTCTCTGCCCCTCCTCCGCTTGTGTGCGCTGTGCTCTCTCTCTCTCAAAAATAAATATTTTTTAAAAAGGCAACAAGAGAGATTTTTTTTAACTGACAGACTAATTCCCATAAAATTTATTTATTTTGAGTGTCAGAGTGCAAGCAGGGAAGGGGCAGAGAGAGGGGGAAAGAGAAACTCAAGAAGGCTCCTGCTGTCAGCACAAAGCCAGATGTGGGGCTCGATTCCATGTACCATGAGATCATGACCTGAGCCCAAATTAAGAGTCAGATGTTTAACCAACTGAGTCATCTAGGCACCCCTAAAATGACAGAATTTGGAAACACCATGAGATTTAAAGACATAGATTCCTAAAATAAATTAAACATTAAATCAAAAAAAGCTAACACCGAAGACTTCACATATTAGCAAGGCTTTGGAGAATTTGAAGTATAGCTTTGAACATATAAAAGAAATTGCAAAGAAAAGGATTAACACTGGAATTGCATAAGATTTAAAACTTCCGTACAGAGGCGCCTGGAGGGCTCAGTCAGTAGGGCGTATAACCGACCCTTAATCTCATGGTTGTAGGTTTGCCCCACATTGAGTGTGGAGATTACATAAAAATAAAATCTTAGGGGTGCCTGGGTGGCTCAGTAGGTTAAGTGTCCGACTTCGGCTCAGGTCACGATCTCGTGGTTTGTGGGTTTGAGCCCTGCATCAGGCTCTGTGCTGACAGCTGGCTCTGTGCTGAGTGCCAGCTCAGAGCCTGGAGCCTACTTCAGATTCTGTGTCTCCCTCTCTCTCTCTGAACCTCCCCTGCTCACGCTGTCTCTCTCTCTCTCTCAGAAATAAATAAAACATTAAAAAATAAAATAAAATAAAATAAAATAAAAGCTTTAAAAAATGGGGGGGGCGGGGAGAGGAGGGAGGCAAACCATGAGAGACTCGTGAATGCTGAGAACTGAGGACTGATGGGGTAGGGGGCATGGAGGAGGGCACTTGTGGGAATGAGCACTGGGTGTTAACACTTCTGGATAGTGAAAAAAACAAATAAAATGGAAAATCAGGAGAAAATACTGGTAGTAAATACAACAGGAGGTTGACCATATTATACGAGAACTTACGAAAGTTAACATCATGACCCTCTTAGACAAACCTCACCAACAATGTGCACCATAAACTGATAAACAAGTACACGGGAAAATGTTTCAACTTCCCAGCAATCAAAGCAGTAGGATTTTAAACTGGAAAAAGCCTAAATAAATCATGGATGCCAGGTAACCACTGAAAATAGTAAGACAACAATATAGCAATTAAAAGGTCTAAATTTGTGAATACAACTATCTAAAAATTATCTACAGCTTCTCCTTTTACTCAGGCCCTTTCTTTTTTCTTTATTATAAAATTCATGATCATGGAAAAAAGCATTTTAAATATACCCAAAAGCACTAAAATAAAAAGGAAAAGTCTTGGGGTGCCTGGGTGGCTCAGTCAATTAAGTATCTCTCGGTTTTGTCTCAGGTGATGATCTCACCGTTGGTGGGTTCGAGCCCCCAGTTCAAGCCTGCTTGAGATTCTCTCTCCCTCCCTTTCTCTCTCCCTCACTCAAAAATAAACATTTAATGAAAAAAAAAACACAAAAAACAAAAGGAAAAGTCTTCTCAGACCCTCCACCCCTCTTCATTCCCTAGAGGGTATCTCCTCTATTTCTGGTGTTTCCTTTCAAACAAAAGCTTGAATTTGACATGAAAAAAACTAAGGCTACAAACCTTTAGGACTTTGAAAGTGCCCCGAAAATTCTCCAGAAAAGGTTATTAATGCCTCATCATCTTT
The DNA here is from genome assembly GCA_017311185.1 of Proteles cristata cristata. Lineage (NCBI taxonomy): Eukaryota > Metazoa > Chordata > Mammalia > Carnivora > Hyaenidae > Proteles > Proteles cristata. The sequence continues at coordinate 833,152 of JAESUZ010005394.1, forward strand.
ATATTAAATCTGCCTTTGCCCCAGGGGCCTGGATAAGGAATACGCCCCTGCGCCAGGCACCTCCAGCAGATGCACGGGAACTCTTTTCTGCAAAGCACACATTGAGCCTCGCTCCCTCGCTCCCTCGGGTCAAACAACTTGCTAAACCAGAATCAGAACTCACACCTGCCAGAACTGAAAGTCCTCACTCTTTTCACTTTGTGTATCCCAACGGTCAAGCTTTTAACAACGTTTCAGATTTTTTAAATGTCTGTTTTACTTAATTATCATGAGATTATAGCCAGATGACTTTCCTTAGTACCACCGAGAGCCGACTGCCTAATATACACCGGATCACTCTCCGTATTTTTTCATTGTAAATTCTGCTGAGTGTCTCATCTGCACCACGGGGTAAAAAGCAGTAAAATGCTTTTCTGGCCACAGTAGGAACCAATCCTCTGTTTTTAACATTATTACCACGTGTAAAAAGCTCTTTTCGTTTGAACAACTTCAACAAATGCACTTTAAGATGCAACCAACTTCTTACCTCTGAGTCTATCGGAGGCAGGTGCACCAAGGTAAGTTTCAGAAAATAAAAGGGAGATTTTTCATCTGTGCCATCATTTTAAGAGTTAAACCCAAATCCCACCCCATTCTTCACCTTGCTAATTACAAATACATGAATGCACCCAGCTTGCAGTCCCAACATGCCATTAAGGAGCTACATCTATGTGACCCTCTGACTCCCACAGGGTCTCATGAGGCAATTAAATGAGTTTTCTCATCTGTAAAAGGAAAATATAGGCCAATCTCCTAAGAAACGAAGTGATATTCCTCCATTTGAGAATTCTACAGGCTTGTGGGCAAGGTGGTGTTCTTCCGGGTCACCTCACCTATGCATTTTTCTTATTTTCTTGCCTCATCTAAGATATCTTTAACTTGTTTGCATGATCATGGTGTACCAGCCTGGATATATCCGGATGTTACTGAATTCTGCTCCCATGCAGAGATCTAAGGAGCCTATCCTAGAAAATGTTCACTGCCAGCAACAAGGTCATATGCACAAAAGAGAATCTGTTCTCAAGAACTGATTTTTTTTCCAAGACGCTTTTTCAATTCCCCTAAATTACAGAAGGAAGAGTGCCTGTTTAGTGCTCTGCTCTTGTTAACAATGCCAAGTCTCTGCCAGTCTCCAACCAGCCAGAGCCCCCGCTTTGCCTTCTACGTGGGGCTGGGGGGTGGGGCTGGGGGGTGTGCCCTGCCCCTTCATGTAGGGCATGGACACAAAGGTGGCCCACCCTGCTGGTGCTCCAAAGGGCATACCTGCAAGCCTCTGAAAGAAGGGATCCTTAACCTTCAACCCCAGAGAGCGCTGGGATTAACTTTCTTCCTGTGACCTTTCACCTAACTGAACTTTCTCCTGTTTCCATTTATACATCGTCCTCACCTGCAGCCCAGCCTGATACATTCTCTTCTTGGGTCTGTTCACTGGGTCTGTTCACGTGAACATTCTTTCTCTGTATCACTTTTTCCTCTCAAGACTTGAGCACCCAGCATATCTTACATATTTAAACTTCACGTCTCTCAACTAAGTGAAAATGCTATTCATCTCTGCTATACAGCTGTTCCAGAGACAAGACAAACGTAAAGCACGATCAGAACAGGCAAAAAGATAAAAACAAACCCCATTTCAAGTCCGTGGTCTCCTCTGCAGCCCTTAACAAAACGCCCTGAATCCTCAGATGGTATTTTATTAAAATAGTAACTTGATTTCCGTATTAAAGCTACTCACCAAAATAGAGGGGAAAGCAGAATCTATTTTCTTATACCCAGTCGCTCTCAGCGCCCACTTTTAGGGAGTCAGTCCTCAATTTTCCCACTTAACCTTTCAGGGAAGCATAAACCCACAACACACCCTCCTTTCTCTACACACACCCTTACACTCACTGTCTCCACACGTTCATAGTCACCCTCTCCACACAATCCCCCCTCGTCCCAGGAAAGAGCGCTGTTGCAGGTACAGGGAGCCTGGAGCACCGGAGACACACAATGGAGCCCTTGTACCTGAAGGTGGGGCCTTGGCGGGAGGGGGGGCAGGGTTATAAATAGAAGCGAAGAGGGAAACCTCTTCTCCCTTGGCTCTCTCGGATCCTTCTTCCTGGACTGGGAAGGGGTGTAAATTCCAGACCCTGGGGCTCCTCCGACTGGGGCGGGGTGGAGCCTGTGCAGGAAACAGGATGGGGGCCAATCCGGAAAGGCTTGCACTAGACGGGAAAGCGGGGCTCCACAGCACAACTCACCCGGGTAGGAAGCAGCGGGAGCTCAACCCCCCGCTAATACGGAAGAGCGTGTGATCGGTCTGCGGTTCACCTCACTCTGCAGGGCTGGCAGCAGCCGCTTCATATGGCCCGGAGGGATCCCGTCTTCTGTTCTCCGCAGGACACCCCTGGCCCGCTCTGGTAGAACCATCTAAGTACACGCTTCCGAGTTGATTTTCTAAGCCGAGCTTTAAACGACAACCACACCGCCTCCCGGGACGGCCTCCCGAAAATAAACCAGGCACATGTCCACGATGCCAGGCCCACCGGACGATATGCCACGATTGTACCCTCCCTGTACCCAAAGCATGAAAAATAAAGAGTATCACAAACGTTTCACTTCCTTGGTCACTTCCCAAGCACGCAAAAGCATCCAGGTGTTCATGGATGTCAAAGGAAGCAGGCTACTTTTCTAGTCTGGAAAAAACACCTGACAGGGACACCTGTGTGGCTCAGTTGGTTAAAAGTCCGACTCTTGATCTCAGCTCAGGTCTTGATCTCAGCGTTGTGAGTTCAAGCCCGGCACTGGGCTCCACGCTGGGCTGGGCATGAAGCCCACTTAAAAAAAAAAAAAAAGAAGAAGAGAAAAAACACCTGACAGAAAAGAATGTGCCCTAGAGCAGATGGAAATGAAGTGACTTGCTAATGGAGTACTCAGAATAAGGAAATGTGATAAAAAGCACCATTCTGGTCAGGCTATCATAACCCAGCATGAGGCAGAGCGCTAAAACTTTTTTTAAATCTTGCTTCTCAATTAACGGGGGCCTATCAGAACCACCAGAAGCTTTTATTTATTTTTTTTTAATATTTCCTAATTTGATGTTTATTTTGAGAGAGAGAGAGGGCACGTGTGAGGAGGGGAGAGGCAGAGAGAGAGGAAAACACACAATCTGAAGCAGGCTCCAGGCTCTGAGCTGTCAGCACAGAGCCCGACGCGGGGCTCAAATTCACAAACCGTGAGATCATGACCTGAGCAAAAGTCAGATGCTCAACTGACTGAGCCACCCAGGGGCCCCAAATAGAAGCTTTTAAAATATACAGGTATGGGGCACTTGGGTGGCCCAGTCAGTTGAGCATCCGACTGGATTTTGGCTCAGGTCGGGATCTCACAGTTCATGGGTTCGAGCTCTGTGTTTGGTTCTACACTATCAGTGCAGAGCTTGCTTGGGATTCTCTCTCTCCCTCTCTCCAGCTCTCCCTACCCTGTGCTCTCTTTCTCTCTCTCTCTCTCTCTTAAAAAATAAACTTAAAAAAAATAAAATATACAGGTATCTGGATCTTCCAGCCCAGATCTACAGAATCAGAATCTCAGTGGTTAGGCCCAAATACCTGTATGTTTAAGTTTCCCAGGAGATCTAATGTACACACTTGGTTTGGTTAAGAACCACTGTACAAACTGACTTTAAAAAAAAAAACTAATCTTCGGGGGCGTCTGGGTGGCTTAGTTGGTTAAGCGTCCGACTTTCACTTAGGTCATGATCTCACGGTTCGTGGGTTCGAGCCCCGCGTCAGGCTCTGTGCTGACTGCCAGCTCAGAGCCTGGAGCCTGTTTCAGTCTGTGACCCCCTCTCTCTCTGACCCTCCCCTGCTCATGCTGTCTCTTTCTCTGTCTCCTAGAAATAAATAAAACATTTAAAAAACAAAAACAAAAAACCTAATCTTCAGGCAAGAAAACTGCAAGTAGACCATGCAAACTCAGGCTTCAGTTTCCTCACTGAAATGAAATGGTTAAAGTGGAAGAGTAGTTGAACTAGAGTAGTGGAAGCCACTCTGTAGAAAGGGAATTTTACTGTGGAAACCCAAGTTTAAAACCAACGCCGAAGGGCTTCAGGTGGAGAAAGGAAGGGAGCCTGTGTTCTTCCCTCTCGTCCCCAGATCCCCTCAACAGGGATACCAGGGCTTCAGAGCACAAATGGTCTCTCATTCCAGTTGCAGCTTTCAAATTCTTTGACTTTCCAAAACCAGATGTAGTTCACAGCTTAAGTAACAGGGACCTAATGTTTCCCCCCACGGGACCCTTACACACTTCATATGAGAAACATCCCCCCTTTTCTTTTTTTTTTTTAAGTTTATTTATTTATTTTGAGAGAGAGAGAGAGAGAGAGAGCAGAGGGAGGGGTAGAGAGAATCCCAAACAGGCTCCACACTCAGCTTGGGGCTGATGTGGGGCTCGATCTCAGGACCAAGATCATGACCTGAGCCAAAATCAAGAGTGGGTCCGGTCCCTACCTACGTCACCACTAACCAACACATTCTCCGCCCCGCCCCGCCCGCCCCCGCCCCCCCCCCCCAGTCTAAAGTAAGAGTTAATTTAAGCTCAGCAAAGATGCCTGGATCAAGACACCCAAATGCTGTGAGAGGAAGCCTCAGGGACAGAAGGAAAACGGAACCAGGAAGGGGCACAAAAGGGACTTCGTCTTTTGAGCAGGAAAAGAGCTGAAAGGCCAACGCTTGTAACTTCAGGAGCACGTGCATGTTGTTCTCTGGACTTTCCTAAAGTGTTTTCGGACTCTCAGAATTAACAAAACAAAAATACTCGCTTATTAACACCAATCGAAACAGTCTTGATTTTCATTGGACTTTGATCACAACTATCTTTCATTACGACATACTAGCCTTTTCCACCAAAGCTCTGCATGTAGGAAACAAAATCTGTAATTACATCTAGCTGCCCTGGGGCCTCGCAAAGGAATACAAGCATCAAAACAAAAGAAATGAGCCACTGATCGCAAATAGACACTCTAAGAATAAGACAAAAAGGGAAACTGCCCTTATATGTTCACTTCACATAGAACGCAGAGGACGCTGACTCCAGTCGACTCTGAATACTGCCAAATGGATGCACCTTTTCCCAAGAGGAAAATGAGTCCAATTCGTATATAAATCAAAACCAGTGAAGAACCAGTGAAACACCAGGCCAAGAACTTTAAACTTCAAAACATGCTATTTCTTTTTTTTTTAATTTTTTTTTAATGTTTTTATTTATTTCTGAGAGACAGAGAGAGAGACAGGGCGAGCAGGGGAGGGTCAGAGAGAGAGGGAGACACAGAATCAGAAGCAGGCTCCAGGCTCTGAGCCAGCTGTCAGCACAGAGCCCAAACGTGGGGCTCAAGCCCACGAACCATGAGAGCATGACCTGAGCCAAAGTCAGATGCTTATCCGACTGGGCCACCCAGGCGCCCCAAAACATGCTATCTCAAAAAAAAAAAAAAAAATTCAATTTCTGGGCTGCCAGGCTGGCTCAATCATAAAGAAGGTGATTCTTGATCTCAGGGTCCTGAGTTCAAGCCCCGTGTTGGGCATGGAGCCTACTTAAAAAGACAGAAAAAAAAAGTTTGGAAAAAACCCCCACAAACTGCTAGTTCTCCCCTACAGCCTGTAGTGCCCAAAACATGCACTCTACGCATAAAACAACACAACACAGATCTGGGAATTTTTCACAGCACTGTGAGCGCCCATCAGGGTTTCACAATAAACTGCTATCAAGCTACTTGCTCCCATGAATAAATACCCTACCTATACTTATTCTTTCAAACTACCAGCCTCAAGCAGTCACACCTACAACACAAAGAGATCTTTATTTGTGTCCACATCACAGCAGCTCCCTTCTCTCCAGCCGCCCCGATCTTTACCTCTTTGCTTCTTCCAGATGACAAAGGTACTCATAGGCCACATTCTGGCGTCTCCTTTCGTCCATCTCCTCTGCAGTGAGTCTCTCATTATCCAGAACAGCTAGAACATGAAAGGAAGAATGTAAACACAAGAATCTGTAACCTTTCTGACCGATAGAAAGAATGCCACAGCATCAAATTCCTGTTAGTCACCTAGAGGGTCAGGGTAACCTGCGGACGTGTGGATCGCCAGATGTCCTACAACGACTTTCCTAAAACAGGAACTAGGGGTCTTCAACTGCATTTGTCTTACCCTTTTGTTAAAAGTATGATCAAAAGTAACTTGACAAATACGGAGTTGAGATTTTGGCCCAACTCTGCGCTGGTCTATCTACCAGACTCTCTCAATACAGAGCTGAGAGTGTTTTCCCTTTTTTATTAATAACCAAAGGCAGCGGTCACTGAGAACTAAGTGGCAGTAATTATGCTAAGCACCTTCCATGCATTCTCTCACTGAAGTCCCACAACAATCCCGTGATTATCACTCCCATTTTACGGATGAGGAGACTGAGGCTGGGTGATCTTAGCTCTACCGCTAATAAGCGGTTGCCAGGCCTGGATTCAAACTCAAGCAGTCTGTCTCAAATCTGCCAACTTCATGGGCACCTGGGATACGGCATCAACTCCTAACTCCTTGGGATGGCATTCAAGGCCTTTCCCAATCTGGCCCCAGCTACTTCTGGAAACTCTTCTCCCTCTCCCTGTCCCCCCTCCTCCCACCACTGTGTCCTCTACCCCGCTCAGCTCCCCAACACACAGGGCCCTTACTCTTCACTACCTGAATCAGAGCTCTTTCCTCCAGTCCTGTCTCTGACCCAACTTCACACAGCATCCGTCAAAGCACTGTTCGAATGTCACTACCTGCGTTCTCGCTGCCTTCCCCGGGGCCCCTCCTCCACATCCACCTTCCTGCTTTTGCCCAGCTGGCTCAGCACCCTTGATCTTCGGTACGCCTTCCTATCATGACCGTGTACACCTGTCCCTCTCTCTGATCGTGACGCTCTAGGAAGCCAGGGCCTGCTCTTACTCATCCTTCATTTCACAAACGTGACACAATACCTCCCGCATAACTGTTGAGTGAAATTATCCTAAATACGGACCATTACTCCCCGAAGAGAAACCAAAAACGAAATCTCAGAATTCCAAAGGACTCCCCTTTGGCCAGTGTAGCTATGCCGCCTTCAAGTTCAATGACGTCCCATGGACAGCTACAGAAAAGGAGGTTCGGAAAAATGAGGAAGTCACAGGGGCTCTTTTTTTTTTTTCCTCTCTCTCTCCTTATTTTAATTTTTGAAAGCCTGACCAGGGAACGAAGCCCGAGCAAGGTCAAGTGTCCCGCCCCGGGCCGCACGTCTCCGCCGGCAGGGGCCCCGCAGGTCAGGACCCCGGTCCACGTCGCAGGCGGCCCTCGGGGCAGCGCCTTCCCGCGGCGGCCCGCGCTCCGGGACACGCCCTGCCCCGGCCGCCCGCCACCTCACCCTAGGCCGTCTCCCCCAAATCTCGGCGACGCTGCCAGGCGGGAGGCGCTGGGTGGGGCCCCGCGGGTCGCGCCGCCCGGGGCCCGGCGAGGAGGTCCGCCCGCGTCCCAGCCAACGAACCTCGCAGACCGGGTCGCGCGCCTCGCCGCCCCTCCCGCCCGCCGCCCGGCCCGGCCGGCTCTTCCGGGTCCGCGCGGCCCGCAGCCGCCCCGCCGCCCGCCCGCCCGAGCCCCCGGGAAAAGGGCGCCTCGGAGGCAGCGAACCCGGCCCGAAGCCCCCGCGCCGCAGAGCCCCGCACTCACAGCCATAGTGCGGCCGGACCACGCCCAGTCCGTCAACATCTTCCGACGCGGACATGGCGGCCGAGCCCGGGTCTCTGCTAAGGAAGCGGTGAGACCTTGAAGGCGCGGCGGACGGCAGCTGGGGCTCCTGCAGAGTGCGCGGGCTGCCTTGCCCCCTGAGGCCCCGCCCCGCGCCGTCGGCCCCGCCCTCCAGGCCCCGCCCTGCCGCGCCCCGCCCTGCCGCGCCGACCGCAGCGGGAGTCGGGGGGCGGAGCCCAAGCCGCTCAGCCCCGCCCAATGCCCCGCCCAATGCCCCGCCCCGAGCAGCCACGCCCTCAGGAGGCGGAAGAAAGGGGGCGGAGCCCGCTCGCCCCGGGCTCTCGCGGTCCCAGCTCTGCTGCAAAGGCGCCCCCGCCTTGGAGCCCTGCCCTGCGGGCCACCGCCCGACCGCACCTTGGGGACAGAAAACGCCGCCTAACTGAAACAGAGCAGGTTGTTCGTAAACTAGAAAAGGAGGTTGCACAGAAGAAAAAGCTACTCCGGAAGAAACAAAAGCTTATGGACCGGGATTAAATTCAGCAGTAAATAAATGCACAGAAAAGTTAAAAAAACAACAAAAATAAAAGGTTTGAAATAAAAACCATGGCCACCCCTCTTTTCTGCTGCCGGAGGAGCTAGACTCCTTTCCACCAAAGGGCTCCAGGAAGGCGTCCTTTGCAGTGGCCCAAAGCGTTCCTGAGGAACAGAAGCAGGACCCAACCTGCCATAAGGGGGCACAGCCCTGCAGCCTCGGCCCAGGCTTCTTTCCAGGTTCGCCCGCAGTCACCACATTGGAACTGCTCAGGGCCGCCCCCTGCGTACTTGAGAAGTGGACGCCAAAGCAGGAGGCTGTGCAAACCTCCTTCCCTTAGTTTCCCCTGCCTCTGTGCTTCTCAAGTTCCTATTTTTTTAGGGGATTCTTTGCCCTTTTATGGGATGCCTCTTCCCCTTGCAGTTTGCGGCCTGCCTTTAAAATATTGGTATTCACTGGAATTCTGTCCTTAAGCTCGTCTGGGTTTTTTGCCCACTCTTTCTGGGTATTTGTTTTTGTTTCCATTTTACCCACTCTTTCTGGGTATTTTTATTCCCAGTCACCTTAAACTGTGGAAGAGCTTTAAATGTACATCTGCGGACCGGACTCCTACTCAGTATTCTCAGCTGTGTAATGGACATTTTCCCCTGCGAATCCTGCAGACACTTCAAATTTAACATGTTGAACATTGACTCCGTTCCTATGACAGTCTCTATGGTTCCTATGATAGTCGCCATCACACCGTACATCCAGCCTATCCTGAAGTATCTTGCTTTTATCTCGATCCCCATTATGATTATACTGTTTAGATTGTCACCATCTCTATTCTCTCTTTGGCCAAACAGCTCCTCACTGTCACCAGTGTGTTCTTCCTAAAATGCAAATGCCTTTGCATTCCTCCTTTTTACATTTTTGGCCTTATTAATCCCTTCAGGATATGGTCCAAGTTCCTCAGCATGCCGAGTAAGCCCCTTCATAACCTAACCCCAGGCTTTTTGGTCCAGCCTTTTTAAATCTATTTGCTCTTCCTTCAAAATATTAAAGTGAGGACTTTGAAAACCTAGAATAAAACATCTTTTATTAAAGGGGCGCCTGGGTGGCTTAGTCGGTTAAGCGTCAGACTTTCGCTTGGGTCATGATCTCGCGGTTCGTGGGTTCGAGCCCCGCGTCGGGCTCTGTGCTGACTGCCAGCTCAGAGCCTGGAGCCTGTTTCGGAGTCTGTGACTCCTCTCTCTGACCCTCTCCTGCTCACGCTTTCTCTCTCTCTCTCTCTCCTAGAAATAAGTAAAACATTTAAAAATAAAAATAAATAAATAAAAACATCTTTTATTAAAAAGAAACAACAATGGGGCGCCTGGGTGGCTCGGTTAAGCGTCCGACTTTCGCTAGGTCATGATCTCGCGGTTCGTGGGGAGCGCGTCTGTCTGTGCTGCTGCCAGCTTGGAGCCTGGAGCCTGTTTCAGTCTGTGACTCCCTCTCTCTCTGACCCTCCCCTGGTCACGCTGTCTCTCTCTCTCTCTCTCCTAGAAATAAATAAAACATTAAAAAAAATTTTTTTTTTAAAAAGAAAGAAACAACAAAAAAACAAGCAAAGGGTGGCACCTGGGTAGCTCAGGTGGTTGAACGCTGGACTCTTGATTTTGGCTCACGTCATGATCTTAGGTTCATGATACGAGTCCAGCATCAGGCTCTGTTCTGACAACGAAGAGCCTGCTTGGGATTCTCTCTCTCCCTCTTCCCCCCCCACCACTCCCACTCATACTCTCCCTCATTCTCAAAAGAAATAAACTTAAAAGAATAAATAAAAAATAAAAAAGCAGGCAAAGGTTTAATTTATTACAAATTCAAAAGCTAGTTCTTTCTTAATTGTCAAGTTCAGCTTACAAATTTTATTATTCTAAGCCTAGGATATCTTACCAAGCACTTTTCAGAAACTTTGGTCCCATTTACAAACTTAGTTAATTCAACGTCTCCAGTCATTTAAAATTATGTCCATAAGCTTAATTTACTTGGTTTTCTATTTAATTTCTTCAGTTGTCTAACCTAGACACTTTTCAAGGCTTAGCAATTCTTATAAATTGAATAAACTTACAAAATAAATTTCTCTTAAATAGCCCAGTTCCACGTGCAAACTTAGTAAGATATTAACTCAAAATCTTAAGTCTAAAACCAATTGAATTTTGGGCGCCTGTGTGGCTCAGTCGGTTAAGCATCCGACTTCAACTCAAGTCATGATCTCACAGTTCATGAGTTTGAGCCCCACGTCGGGCTCTGTGCTGACAGCTCAGAGCCTGGAGCCTGCTTCAGATTTTGTGTCTCCCTCTCTCTTTGTCCCTTCCCCTGCCCATGTTCTGTCTCTCTCTCTCTCAAAAAATAAATGTTAACTTTTTAAATTAAGATTACTTTTAAATTTTATTTTATTTTATTTTATTTTTGAGAGAGAGAGGGAATGAGCAGAGCAGAGAACGATAATCCCAAGCAGACTCCACTGTCAGTACGGAGCCTGACATGAGGCCTGAACTCACAAATTTTGAGATCATGACCTGAGCCAAAATCAAGAGTTGGACACTAAGCCAACTGAGCCACCCAGGCATCCCTATTTTATTTTATTTTAGAGAAAGAGATTGCTATGGAGGCCTGTGAGCAAGCTAGGGGCAGAGAGAGAGAGAGAGAGTGAGAGAGAGAATCCCAAGCAGACTCCCCACTCATCTCTGAGCCCCTCGAGAGGCTGGATCCCACAACCCTAGGATCACGACCTGAGCCAAAATCAAGAGTTGGTTGCTCAATGAAATTGAGCCACCCCAGGCACCCCAAGATTACTTTTGATCCAAAATTTCCATCAGATATAACTCCTGGAGCTGCAGATTTCCAGAATCATTTTTCTCACTGTGCCAACTGTCACTTTCAGCTGTTTTCTATATAATGTCATAGATTTGAAAACTTGTTATCTGTTCCTCTGACTACTCTTAGAAATCAGCAAGTCCTGCCCAGTTTATCTTTTGATCTTATTTTCTATTTCTTGACTTTTAAAATACTTCCATATGTTTTCATTTTAATTCTAAGGACCTTTGTAATGGATGGGATCCAAATATGTAAATGTGTTCTCTCTCTAATGATAAAGTTAGGAACCTAATATGCTCAGGCATTTTTTAAAAGAAAGCTCTAGGGGCGCCTGGGTGGCTTAGTCGGTTAAGCGTCCGACTTTCGCTTGGGTCATGATCTCGCGGTTCGTGGGTTTGAGCCCCGCGTCGGGCTCTGTGCTGACTGCCAGCTCAGAGCCTGGAGCCTGTTTCAGTCGGTGACTCCCTCTCTCTCTGACCCTCCCCTGCTCACGCTGTCTCTCTCTCTCTCTCCTAGAAATAAATAAAAAAAACATTTAAAAAAAAAAAAAAGAAAGAAAGCTCTAGGTCCAGGTGGGGCTCAAACTCATGATCCCCAAAAAACAAGAATTGTATGCTGTACCCACTGAGCCAACAAGGCACCCCTGAACATTCTTTCTTATTCTTAGAAACATGCAATTCTAACTGGTATTTAAGTCAATATCCCATTGAATTTCAGGTATCTCACATAGCTTTATCTGATGTTCACAAATTAAGTCATTCTTCATAATTATACTAACTGAAAGGTACTGAGACTTTACAAGACTAAGTGTTTTGTATTTCTTTTTTAAATTTTTTTATATTTATTTATTGTTTGAGAGAGAGAGAGAGAGAATGACCAAAGGAGGGGCAGAGACAGAGGCAGACACACAATCCAAAGCAGGCTCCGGGCTCTGAGCTGTCAGCACAGAGCCTGATGCAGGGCTCAAACTCACGGACTGTGAGATCAGCCAAAGTCGGACACTCAACCAACTGAGCCACCCAGGCGTCCCGTATTTACTTTCTTATCTGATAATCTTACAAAATAATAACTACTAAGGGTGCCAGCTGGCTCAATCAGTAGAGTAGAACAGAGAGAAAGAAAGAAAGAGAGAGAGAGAGAGAGGGAGGGAGGGAGGGAGGGAGGGAGGGAGGGAGGGAAAGAAAGAGAAAGAGAAAGAAAGGAAAAAGAAAAGAAAAGAAAAAGAGCTATTATTATCTCCAATTTACAGAAGAGAAATGGAGAACTAAGTAATTCAACTGAAGCCACGTAGTAAGGAGACAGTTGGAACTCAAACCTCAGGTCTAATGACGAAGCCCCCATGAGTGGTCAATAAACCCAAGATTCAGGAAATCTAAAGATCATCCTTGGCTACTTAGTACTTCTTGCCTATCAGAGTAGCAATGTTTTGTTTGTTTTAATTGATACTGTTGGCAAAGGAGTGAAAACCAACCACTCTCCTACAGGGATGGTTGGGCTGTAAATTGATACAATCTTTCTGAAGCCCGATTTGGCATTAGGCAGCTGTCCTTCAACCAAGGAATTCCTCTCTTGAAATATATGAGAATGAAATTATTTTCTTCTTTCGTTCGTTCCTTCCTTCCTTCCTTCCTTCCTTTCTTTCTCTTTTTAAGTAAACACGGGGCGCCTAGGTGGCTCAGTTGGTTAAGCATCCAACTTCGGCTCAGGTCATGATCTCACGGTTCATGGGTTTGAGCCCTGCATCGGGCTCTGTGCTGACAGCTCAGAGCCTGGAGCTGCTTCGGATTCTGTGCCTCCCTCTCTCTCTGACCCTCCCCTGCTCATGCTGTCTCTATCTTTCTCTCAAAAACAAAACAAAAAAAATTAATAAGTAACCTCTAGCCCAATGCGGGGCTTGTACTCACAACCCCAAGATCAAGAGTCACATGTTCTACAGACTCAGTCAGCCAGGTGCCCCGTAACGAAAATACTTTTAACGTGCAAAACTTAGCAATACATGATGCTAAAGAATTAGCAACCACATGATGACCTGTGGTTCTGGTGGGGCTTGACTGGATATAGGAATAGAGACCCACTCGTCTCACCTCTAAAGAAAAAAGACAAGAAGGGAGGCATTTATGATACAGACACGGCGGGCGCTGTGGCAAGAGAAGGCGGCAGGCCCCGCTCCGCTCCTCTGGGCACCTCTGCTTCTCCACAGGTCTGCTCTTGCTCACCCCCTCTTTTTGACAACCAGCTTCCTCCATTCTAATTTTTCTGCTCCTTCACAACTCTGACTTCGATTCATTTGGCTTCCCATGGCCTTAATTCAAGGCCATGACATCCTTATAGCGTCAGCTCCTTAGAGGACAGTCTCAGTTGCCCAAGTCCATAACCCAGTGGCATGATTGGCCCAGCTCAACTTTTTACCTCCCAGGTATGTCTCTGACCGCCCACAGGTGGGCTGCCCTTCAATCGGATGCCAATCCTTTGGTTCAATTAGCGGCGGTCAGGAAATACAGCCAATCAAGGATAGAAAACTATGAGCTGGGCTATATTTCCTTCAATGAGAGGTTGGCTGGGCAATGCTGTCAGTCTTTTGGTGATTGGTATTTTTTTAATTCTTTTTTTTCTTAATGCTTATATATTTTGAGAGATAGAGAGCATGCATATGTATATGCTTAGGAGGGACAGAGAGAGAGAGAGAGAATCCCAAGCATGTTCAGCATTGTCAGTGCACAGAACCTTATAACAGGGGTTGAACTCAAGAACAGTGAAATCATGATCTGAACCAGAATTAAGAATCTGATGTTGAACCAATGGAGCCACTCTGATAGTGAGTATTTCTAATGATGGCTACGTAAAAATAACAAATTATGAGCCAATAAATATATTATGATACCATTTTTGCTTTAAAAGCATAGAAATAGGGGCACCTGGGTGGCTCAGTTGGTTAGGCGTATGACTTCAGCTCAGGTCATGATCTCACCATCCATGAGTTCAAGCCCCACATCAGACTCTGTGCTGACAGTTCAGAGCCTAGAGCCTGCTTCGGATTCTGTGTCTCCTTCTCTCTCTGCACCCCCCCTTCACTCTCTCTCTCTCTCTCTAAAAGATAAATAAAACATTAAAATAATGTTTAAAAAACATATAGAAATAAATACATGTAGATGTGCATCTGAATAGAAAAAAGAGCCTTGGAGCATCAGCGGTTTCTCCAAGTGGTAGATTTACAGTGGATTTGTGTGGAATTTGTTTATTTGCTTTTTTGAATTAACCAGGTTTTCTACGATGAGGTACTCAAAATATTCTTTTGTCAGTAAGTATAAATATGAATAAAGTTAGTAACTATGAAATAAATTACTTAAACTACCACAGATGTTGGCAGGGATGTGGAGAAAGGGGAACCCTTTTGCATGCTGGTGGGGATGCAAACTGGTGCGGCCACTCTGGAAACAGTATGGAGGTTCCTCAAAAAATTAAAAATAGAACTACCCTACGACCGAACAATTGCACTGCTAGATATTTATCCAAAGGCTACAAAAATGCTGATTCGAAGGGGCACACGCACCCCAGTGTTTACGGCAGCGCTTTCAACAACAGCCAATGTATGGAAAGAGCCCAAATGTCCATCGACTGACAAATGGATAAAGAAGATGTGGTAAAAATAATGGAACACTACTTGGCGATCAGAAAGAATGAACTTTTGCCGTCTGCAACAATGTGGACGGAACTAGAGTGTATTATGCTGAGCGAAATAAGTCAGGCAGAGAAAGGCAAATATCGTATAGGTTTCACTCATATGTGGAATTTAAGAAACACAACAGAGGAACATAGGGGAAGGGGGAAATACGATAAAAACAGAAAGGGAGGCAAACTGTAAGAGACTCCTTAATACAGAGAACAAACTAAGTGTCGCTGCAGCGAAGGCGGGCAGGGGGGTGGGCTCGATGGGAGATGAGCACTGGGTGTGGTATGTGATGAATCACTGGGTTCTATTCCTGAAACCAACAATGGTATGTTAACTTACTTGAATTTAAATTTAAAAATAATAAATTACAAAATAATTAGCCCAATGGCCATTTGGGGAGATAAAATTGGTTCACAACCTCAAGGAATTTATAGACTCATGGGAGTGGAGTAATGTTAACAGAATAGCTCCAGATAAGCACCATAATAGAAGTTTCTCTTGGCCTAGAATCCCTTTAATCCCCTTATCTGCCTGGGAAACTGCTACTCAACTTCCCAGATCTAACTCGAATGTCACCCCCTCCCCCAGGCAAAATTAATCACTTCCTCATTCATTGCCCAGAAGGACTTTAGAAACCATATATCTTCAAAAATAACTCCCAAGTTTTTCATATTTTAATACTTCTGAAATCAAGATAGGTCTTAAAACCAGTATTTTAAAAAACCAAAAACCAGGAGCACCTGGGTGGCTCAGTGGGTTGTGCAGGTCATGATCCCATAGTTCTTGAGTTTGAGCCCCACACTGATTGTGCTTTGCACTGACAGTGCACAGCCTGCTTTGGATTCTCTGTCTCTGTCTCTCTCTCTCTGTCTCTCCCCCCACTCACACACTCTCTCTCAAAGGTAAATAAACATTTTTAAAAGATAAAAATAGGGGCACTTCAGTGGCTTGGTCGGTTAAGCATCTGAGTTCGGCCAGATCATGATCTCACAGTTTGTTGAATTTGAGTCTTGCATCGGACTTTGTGCTGATAGCCTGCTTCGGATTCTGTGTCTCCCTCATTCTCTGGCCCTCCCCCACACACGCTCTGTCTCAAAAAATGAATAAACATTAAAAAATGTTTTAGAGGGGCGCCTGGGTGGCTCAGTCAGGTGAGCGTCCGACTTGGGCTCGGGTCATGATCTCACGGTTTGTGAGTTCGAGTCCCGTGTCAGGCTCTGTGCTGACAGCTTGCTCAGAGCCTGGAGCCCGTTCTGGATTCCATGTCTCCTTCTCTCTCTGCCCCTCCCCCATTCACGCTCTGTCTCACTCTGTCTCTCAAAAATAAATAAATGTAAATTTTTTAAATAAATAAAAAATGTTTTAATAAAAATTAAAAAACAAAACAAAACTAGTCAGCTACCAGTATGGAGAAGTAGATGGGAAAGTAACATAATGATCATTGCTTGCAGATGTGTGATCTTGCCTAATTTCTCAGAAAAGGCAAAAGAACTGTCAGAGCTAAAATTATTGGCAGATCCACTCTTTAGGAATAGTTAAGCCGATCCGAATAAAGTTAGACTCTTCACAAAAAGCTTGGTTTCAACTTTGGTTTGGAGAAGAGGCTAAATAAGTAATTCCAGTGATAAATGTATGCTGTTGTAGATCAAGTTTTTTTTAAAACATATACATTTGATAGGATAGTCTGATGATGATGATAGTGATGTGATGATGGTGATGATGATGATGGTGATGATGATGATGGTGATGATGATGATGATGATGAAGATATAAACTCTACCCCCAAGATGGGGCTCAAAAATCATGACCTCAAGATCAAGAGTCACATGCTCTACCAACTGAGCCAGCCAGGTACCCCTAGGATATTCTTAATGTCCCAAAAGGCTATTAGAGTTTGATGATGCAATTTCACAAGCAAAAATGTCTTTGATTCCAGGAAGTCTATAACCTTATACGAGTCCATTGTAACACTTAGTTCATTGAATTACAATTAGTTATTTACTTACCCATCTTCCCAAACAGACCATTAACTCCTCAAAGACAGACATTTGGGTAACTAAACTCAGCATGAATAGTTAACAAACGTGACATCCTTACTGTTGGAATTTTAAGATTTGCTTCCTATATAGTTTATCCAGAAAATTTGCAGAATGATGGGTTCCCTAAGACAGACAGGAATACTTGTAACTGATTTGATCCCTTAAATTCTTTGAGAACACACAGGGTTTTAGATACCAGCATCTTCTGAAAGAGGCTGGAAATCTGAGGCTATACTCCTCAACACTTTTAAAGGTCACATGTCATAGGGCACCTGGGTGGCTCAGTGTCTGACTTTGTCTCTCAGGTCATGATTTTGCAGTTTGTGAGTTCAAGCCCTACATCAGACTCTTTGCTGTCAGCATAGAGCTCTCTTCAAATCCTCCATCCCTTTCTATCTCTGTCCCTCCCTCTTTCTGCCCCTCACCTGCTTGCACTCTCTCTCTCTCTCTCTCTCTCTGAAGAATAAATAAACCTTATAGGGTGACCATAGTCAGTTCGAGCTCAGTGTTGGGCTCTGTGCTGACAGCTCAGAGCCTGGAACCTGCTTTGGATTCCGTGTCTCCCTCTATCTGCCCCTCCCCTGCTTGTTCTCTCTCTCTCTCTCTCATAATCAAATAAGCATTTAAATAAAAGAATAAATAAACATTAAAGGAAAAAAGGAAAAGAAAACTAACACATATGCCCAAAGACATTTGGGTGTATGCAGAGGGGAATGAGATGGCTCAAAGGTAGTTTTACTAAATATGCTGATGACAAAATTTTGTATAAAATGGACTATGAGCTAGCTGGTCACCCTATTCTTCTCTGACAGTACTGACTCCGTATATTCAATGAGTCTTTTGAGTAGATGTATCCAATAATAAATGGTTACTCCATTTGATCTCTGACCTGACTTGTCTTCTTATAGCCCAAACAACTTGAGTAAACTAAGACTAGAAATGCAAAAGGAACTACATGTAGCATATTATGGTATATCATCAAGTGGGTGTCTGGTTTTTAAAAAAAAATTTTTAAGTTTATTTATTTATTTTGAGAGAGAGAAACAGTGCAAGTAGGAGAGGGGCAGAGAGAGAGGGAGACACAGAATCCAAAGCAGGCTCTAGGCTCTGAGCTGTCAGCACAGAACCCCACACAAGGCTTGAACCCATGAACCGTGAGATCATGATATGAGCTAAAGTTGGACGTTTAACCAACTGAATCACCCAGGAACCCCAGGAGCAAAATGTTTTTTTGTTTTTTAAAAATTTTTCAACATTTACTTATTTTTGACAGACAGAGAGAGAGCATGAGCAGGGGAGGGGGAGAGAGAGGGGGAGACACAGAATTTGAAGCAGGCTCCAGGCTCTGAGCTGTCAGCACACAGCCCAATGAGAGCTCAAACCCATGAACTGAGAGATCATGACTTGAGCTGAAGTCGGATGCTCAACAGACTGAGCCACCCAGGCGCCCCAGGAGCAAAATGTTTTAACTCCCTGTTTATAATTGCAGCCATTTACCAACTTACTATGTTCCAGAATGTTTTAGGCCGTGTGTGTGTGTGTGTGTGTGTGTGTGTGTGTGTGTGTGTGTATACATATATATATATTCTTATATAATTTTCATAGTAACTCTATGAGAAAGATATTATTTTCCTTATATTATAAATGAGGATACAGATACAAATAGGTTAGCTATTTTGCTCAAGGTTATAAGATTCAGAGTTAGGAATCAAGTAGTCTAGGTCTTTCTGATTCTAAAATCTCTGGCAAATTACCATTCACTACCACCTCCCAGTCACAGCATATCACTAAAAAGTTGTTCATTCAGTTTCCACACATGCCTAATTCCCTCTGGAAACCCTTCGAGAAACATTTATGTACATCCGTGTCTTGGCCGAGGGACAATGGACAGGAGAGACACAGACAGGTTAGAAAATAACTCCCTTAGGAAGGCTAAGGACAAAGGATAAATGTCAGGACCCATCAAGGCATAGTTGGGAACCAGGAAGTACCCAGATCAAAGTATGGAGAAAAGAGGCAGTTGAAACAAGGCACACCCTCCTTCCCAGGCCTAGATCCTGAGACAAGCCTGCACAGGCAGGGTTCTCCCACGGCCTGCCTTCTAAACATCTACACGATGCCAGCGAGTTACTATTACAACAGTGAACTTGTAATGAGTGCCTTCCGGGTCCAATTCTAAATGTGTGATATGAACCATCTTTTTGGATTGTCACAACAGGCCTAGGAGACAGGAACTGCTAGAATTCTCCAATTTAAGGATAAGGAAACAGACTCAGAAACATTAACTACTTTGGGGCACCTCATGGCTCAGTCAGTTAAGCGTCTGGCTCTCGACTTCTGCTCAGGTCATGATCTCATAGTTTGTAGGTTCAAGCCCCACCTCAGGCTCCAGGCTGGCAGTGCAGAGCCTGTTTGGGATTCTCTCTCCCTCTCTCTCTCTGCTCATGTGCGCTCTCTCTCTCTATCTCTCTCTCCCTCAAAATAAACAAATAAACTAAAAAAAAATGTTTACCTAATCTTCCAAAGATGACACATGTAATTAGAGATATACCCAGGATTCAAACTGCACTTGACCCAAAGCCCATGTACGTGAACACTCATCTGCTGACATACCAACCCTTGTCTGTGGTAGTATCTACCTAGAGAATTGAGTTGAAATATTTGTGAGGTCACATCCACCAAGAACATCTTGAGCACTGCCATGATAAAGTACTCTCATGGGGCTTTGGGACATCAAGAAATCATTTGAGGGCGCCCGGGTGGCTCAGTTGGTTAAGCACCTGACTCTTGATCGCTGCTCAGGTCTTTTTTTTTTCATGTTTAATATTCCTTTTATTTTTTTTATTTTATTTTTTTATTTTTTTTTTTACAAATAGTTTATTGTCAGATTAGTTTCCACATAACACCCAGTGCTCATCCCCACAAGTGTTCCTCCTCCATGACCATCCCCCCTCCCCCGACATCCATCAGTCCTCAGTTTTTGTCAGCATTCAAGAGTCTCTCATGGTTTGCCTCTCTCCCTTTCCTCCACCATTTCCGCCCTTCTTCTCCCCCTTGTTCCTCAGTTAAGTTCCTCCTAATCCTCCTATACGTGCAAACATATGATATTTGTCCTTCTCTGCCTGACTTATTTCGCTCAGCATAACACCCTCAAGGTCCATCCATGTTGCTACACATGACCAGATTTCATTGTTTCTCATTGCCATGGAGTATTCCATGGTATAGATAAACCACATCTTCTTGATCCATTCGTCCATTGATGGACACTTAGGCTCTTTCCATGTTTTAGCTATTGTGGAGAGTGCTGCTATGAATGATCACAGCTCAGGTCTTGATCTCAGGGTGGTGAGTTCAAGGCTCACACTGGGGATGGAGCCTACTTCAAAAAGAGAAAGGAAGGAAGGCAGGAGGGCAAGAAGGAAGAAATTGTTATTTGAGGAGTGCTAAGCAGACAATAATGCCTTTTTTTTTTTTTAACAGTAAGCTCTACACCCAATGTGAGGCTTGAACTCAGAACCCCAAGATCAAAAGTCACATGCTCTACCAACTGAGCCAGCCAAGAGCCCCAGAACAGTTGATTTTTACTAGATGATGGAAGATTTCCTAGAAGAGGTATTATTTAAGTAAGACTTCCAAGGAATAACCAGTGGAAAGTGTGAGAAAGTACAAATTGGAGAAACACTGTAAACAAAGCCAGGGAATTATAAACATGTATCATGTACGGGAATGTGCTTGTGTAGATGAGCCCAGCTTACCTCTTAGCTGCCTCACTCTTCTCCAAGAGCGGAAACCAACATGATGCTTCAAGAAGTCCAAGTGGAACCTCTTTGGAAAGATGCCCAGTCCTTGCAGAGGCTGTGACCTCCTCTTTCTTCAGAGATCATGGGTTGTTGGTCGGGTAATGGGTGGATACTTTGTGTGAGAAGGGCTATAAATAACCTCTCCCTTCGCCACTCCCCATTCCCTTCAAGATTGGCATTTAGGTGGTGGAATGCTCACATTCTTGGTGGAATGCCGCTTTTCTATAGGCCCATCCAGAAGCTGAGTGCAGAATATCTTACTGGGCCTTTCAAGAGATTATGGGCACACTGGGAACATTTCTACCACCACTTACATTGTTAGAATAGGGCAATGTAAAGTACTGTGAGACTTGAAACATAGGTAAAGACTATCACAGAAAAAAATGAGACACAGACATACACAGCCATGTTCCTTCCTGAGACACTAGTTAACTGACTCACATCCAGTATGGTGAGAAAATGGCCAAGTTCTAGCTTGTTCCTCACAGTACAGAGGTGGGTTCTCTGCAGCATACGTGCCGATCATGTGAGGGAGTGTCTTATGTAGCAGAATTCACATGTGAAACTTCAACAAAGCTTAATTTAAGATCAGGCCTTGTATTCATCTACTCATTTATATATACCAACTGCCCTAAGTGACACCTCCTTCATGGAGCCTTCCTTGATGCTCAGGATAGGCCATCTCTGGTTTCAGATTCCTCTCCTCCTCCTCCTCCTTTTCTTCTTTAGAGAAAGAGAGAGAGCACAAGCAGAGGAGAGGGGCAGAGGAAGAGAGAGAGAATCTTAAGCAGGCTCCACGCTCAGCTCAGAGTCCACGACCCTGGGATCATGACCTGACCTGAAATCAGGAGTCAGATGCTCAACCAACTGAGCCACCCAGTATTTCAAACTATGCGTCTGTGCCTCTGTTTCGCCCAACTATTCTGTGTGTTTCTTTCTTTCTTTCTTTTTTTAACTTTTAATAAAAGTTTTATTTAAGTGCACTTTATACCCAATGCGGGGCTCAAACTTACAAACCCCGAGATCAAGAGTCACAGGCTCTACCACCTCAGCCATCCAGACATTCTTCTATATGCTTCTTGAGGGAATTGCCATGTTAATATAAATATATCTGTAGCACCTTGGGCTGGGTCTGGATGTAACAGGTGTGTAATGAGAGTTTACTGAATTAAATTGTAAAGGTGGAGAGATAAAGTGTGGGGCTGGGCACGTATTCATATATTCTGTTTGTGATACGCCTCTCACTCAGAAGCAGGAGAACAGGATGTGCTGGGGCTAATTCAAGGCTAAGATGCTGAAGTTAAGTGTTTTGGGTTTCCATCAGTTGCACCCAAATCACCTGGATAAACAAATGTATATACTAAGTACACAAATGATAGATTCAGAGCAAAAGCCGTGCTCAGGACTAAAAGCAAGTTTCTGGCTTCAGAATTCCCAGATTGCGTTTTAGATCAGCTGAAAACAGGTGCCTGAAACAGGTGGGATCGATATGTCATCCTGACTGCAGGGAGAGAAGCTGAACATTTGTGGAACATTTGTGGATGAAGACTCCAGTGTCTGGGGCAAAAGTCAGGGTAGGGTCATACCAGAAGAGACAAGAAAGGAGAGTCGATGCCAGAGCTCATGTCAGGGTCTTAAATTCTACAATAAGGAGATAGAACACTCCCCTGTAGACAATAGGAAACTATTTGAGACTTTATAAGCAGGGGAGGAGTATGATTTGGTTCAACAAAGATTTATGAAATGTTTGCTTTGCACTAGGTACTAACAAGGACATAAAGTTGAGTTAAAGGTAGTCTCTGCCCCTTAGATAAGTACACACGATGAAATAACAAAGTAAGTAAAACCTAAGACGTAGAAAGGGTTATAGAGATCCAAAGGAGATCCTGTCTGCCTGATGGAGGAGATCTGGAGATACTTCACAGAAAGGGAGAGCTTCAAAGCAGCCCTAAAAAAATGGGAAATTTATGGGGCCCCTGGGTGGCTTAGTCGGTTAAGCATCTGACTTTGACTCGGGTCATGATCTCATGGTTTGTGGGCTTGAGCCCCGAGTCGGGCTCTGTGGTGACAGCTCAGAGCCCAGAGCCTGCTTCTGATTCAGTGTCTCCCTCTCTCTCTCTGACCCTCCCCTTCTCACGCTGTCTCTCTCTCTCACTCAGAAATAAGTAAAAACATTAAAATTTTTTTTAAATGGGAAATTTGTGAACATAGAATTCACTAAAGAGGCAACACAACCAATAAACTTGTTTTATGTTTTTTTTTCTTTTCAATGTTTAAGCTCTATGCCCAACGTGGGGCTTGAACTCATAAACCCAAGATGAAGAATCACATGCTTTACTGACTGAGCCACGCAGACACCCCAATAATCAATAAACTTGTAAAGGTCGTTCAATTTTCCTACTAATCAGGGAGATGCATATTAAAACCACAATGAGATGTCAGGGCACCTTGGTATCAGTCGGTTGAGCGTCTGACTCTTGATTTTGGCTCAGATCATGATCCCAAGGCCAAGGGGTCAAGCCCTGCATTCAGCTCTGTGCTGAGCATGGAGCCTGCTTGAGATCCTCTCTTTCTCTCTGCCCCTCTCCCCCACTTGTGCTCTCTCTCTTTCTCTCTCTCTCAAACACACACACACACACACACACACAATGAGATATTATTTCATACCTATCAGATTAGAAAAATTTTAATGTCTGACAAAGCTAAGGGCTAACAAGGAAGAATGGTGAAAGAAATTTTTTTTAAATGTTTATTTCTTTTTGAGAGAGAGAGAGAGCAAGAGCAAGGGAGGAGCAGAGAGAGAGGGAGACACAGAATCCGAAGCAGGCTCCAGGCTCTGAGCTGTCAGCACAGAGCCCGACTCGGGGCTCGAACTCACAAGCTATGAGATCATGACCTGAGCCAAAGTCAGACGCTTAACCAACTGAGCCACCCAGGCGCCCCTGAAATTTAATCTTTAACCCATGTGGCAAGTACATGTTTGTTCTTTGCACCACCCTTTGTCTCTTTTCTAGATCTTACATATTGAACTTTTTGAAAAAGTTCAAGAGTCAGTACTTGCCTCAGGAAGTCATTCTAGGGAGAAAAATTGGTGCTGGAGACGGCGAGCTGCATTCAGAGAACAAAGTGTCTGCTTTGTTCTGTTTAGCAGCGTGAAGAGTATTTGACATCCTAAAAGCAGCAACTTGCATTTATATAACATCCTGAACTTTATCAGCCATTTTCACGTACACCAGCTCGTGTAATCTTCAACCTGAGAGGTAAGGATCCCTTTTTTATGGATGAGGAAGCAGGCTCAGAAAGGTTAGGTGACACATTTGTGACTATTTCTGTTAGAGCAAGCTTTAAAAGGATATATATTAAACCGTATTGATCTCTGGAAGGTGGAATAATGGGTGATTTTACCTTTTTTTGTTTCTTTGCTTAACTGTATTTTCTGATATTTCTAAAATGAACATGTATAACATATCAAGTGGAAAAAATAGTATAGTAGAGAGAGGGAGGGAAGGGAACAGGAAAAAAGTGAGTTTTGGGGTGTCTGGGTGACTCAGTTGGTTGAGCGTCTGGCTCTTGGTTTTGGCTCAGGTCTGATTTCTTTTTTTTTTTTTTTTAAATATTTTTATTTATTTCTAGGAGAGAGAGAGACAGCGTGAGCAGGGAAGGGTCAGAGAGAGAGGGAGACACAGACTCTGAAACAGGCTCCAGGCTCTGAGCTGGCAGTCAGCACAGAGACCGACGCGGGGCTCGAACCCACGAACCGCGAGATCATGACCTAAGCGAAAGTCGGACGCTTAACCGACTAAGCCACCCAGGCACCCCTCAGGTCTGATTTCTTGCCTTGTGGGATTCAGCCCCACATAGGGCTCCGCACTGCTGGTGAGAAGGCTGCTTGGAATTCTCTCCCTCTGTCCCTCCTCCGCTCACTGGCTCACTCTCTCTCTCTCTCTCTCTCTCATTCTCTCTCTCTCTCTCTCTCTCTCTCTCATTCTCTCTCTCTCTCTCACACACACACACACACATTCTCTCAAAATAAATAAATGAACTTTACCAAAAAAAGTGACTTTCTCCAAGTCACATAGTCAAGTTTTTTTTGTTTTATTTTGTTTTAAGTAAACCCTACCCTTCATAGGAGGCTTAAACTGAAACTCCAAGATCAAGAGGCTCATATTCTACCGACTGCACCAGCCTTGTACCCCTTCATAGTCAAGGTTTTGATCTTGATCCCATACCCTAAGTACACAAATGACCCACAATGGAAGAAATACAAGAAAGAAGTTAACGTGAAATAAAGGCATAACTTCACTAGTAATCAAAGACATGCAAATTAAAACAATATGTGAGAATCATGTCTATTAAATTATCAAAACTGTTTCTCAAAGATAAGGGTGTAGTAAAACTGGTAGTCATTTATTGCTGATAGCATTGTAAATTGGTACAATTTGCTCCAAAAATTATTTGGCAGCAATTAACCAGAGCTGTAAAAATATTCACATCACGTGGAAATAATCTCAAATGTGGCATGTTTTTCTGGGGAAAAAAATGTTCAGAAGAGCATTACTAATGCAGCAGGGTAACTTCATACAGACAGGGGATCCACATTTGGCTGCTTATAGAAGGTGGGCCTATAAACTTCTGGACATTTATTTTCACTAATTTATACATACAGGGATTTTTTTTTAACTGAAAGAAAAATATGAAATTATGAGGGTGTGACTGGGAAAGAATGGCGGGGATTGGCCTGGTGTCTGTTTAGGCTTTGATTCTTGGATTGTCCTTTTTTAATTTGTATTTATTTATTTTTCCTCATACTATAGCCTAACTTTAAGAGATTTAAGTGGAAAAGGTCAGGGGCGCCTGGGTGGCTTAGTCGGTTAAGCGTCCGACTTTCGCTTAGGTCATGATCTTGCGGTTCGTGGGTTCGGGCCCCGCGTCGGGCTCTGTGCTGACTGCCAGCTCAGAGCCTGGAGCCTGTTTTAGTCTGTGTCTCCCTCTCTCTCTGACCCTCCCCTGCTCACGCTGTCTCTCTCTCTCTCTCCTAGAAATAAATAAAAAACATTAAAAAAAAAAAAACTTCAAGTGGAAAAGGTCAGTCTTTGGAAAACTGTTCTGTTTTCCTATTTCTTTTTTTCCCCTTGTGAAATATAATTTAAAAATCTGTAAGTAATGCATATTAATTTGAAGAATTGTAATAAAAAAACCATCTGTGCACTCAGTACCCAGCTTAAGAAACAGAAACTTACGGGGCACCTGGGCGGCTCTATCGATTAAGGATCTAACTTCAGCTCAGGTGATCTCGAGGTCCGTGAGTTTAAGTCCCACATGGGACTCTGTGCTGACACCTCAGAGCCTGGAGCCTGCTTTGGATTCTGCGTCTTCCTCTCTCTCTACTCCTCCCCTATTTGTACTCTGTCTCTCTGTCAAAAATAAATAAACATTAAAAAAGAAATAAAAACTTAGGGGTACCTGGGTGGCTGTTAGTTAAGTGTCTGACTTCAGCTCAGGTCATGATCTCACAGTCTGTGAGTTTGAGCTCTGCATCGAGCTCTGCGCTGACAGCTCAGAGCCTAGAGTCTGCTTTGGATTCTGTGTCTCCCTCTCCCCTGTTCATGTTCTCTCTCTCTCTCTGAAAAATAAATAAATATTAAAAAAAAAAAAAAAGAAATAGAAACTAAGTATTTTTTCCATTCCAGTTAACCTCTACCCTGAATTTTGTATTTATGAACCCTTTGCTGTTCACTATAACATGTTTCTCCCTACTGCTCAAGCAATAATATTGTTTAATTCTGCCTGTGTTTATCTTTATGTCATCTTGACCCTTCTATGTGTCTTTTTGTCTTAGTTTTTGTATTCAGTAGTGAGTTTTTGAGGCTCATTGTTTTGATGCATGTAACTGTGGTTTGTTCATTTTCTCCGATGTACAGTATTCCACAGCGTGAATTTACCAAGTTGGTCAGAGGTGGGGCCACTACACCTGTATTGTGAACAAGCATTCCCAGCAACACTAATGCAGGTGAGTCTTGGCTCATGCCTTGAAACATATTCTTTGTGGATGAATCCAAGCTCCTACACTTCAGTCACTCAACTCTCTACCCATACCTTTTAATTTCCTTTTTTTTTTATCTTAAGTAACTGTTATACCCAACATGGGGCTTAAACTCAGAACCCCAATATCAAGAGTTGCATGGTCTATGGATTGAGACAGCCAGGTACCTTTTCATTTGAGTTAAACTGTGTGTGCCTCCTTTTCCAAAAATATTTTCCCATCTTTCTTCACTTAGATAATGCTTAAAAAATTTGGGGGAGGGGTGCATGGGTGGTTCAGTCACTTAAGCATCCGACTTCGGCTCAGGTTATGATCTCGTGATTCATGGGTTTGAGCCCCTCACTGGGCTCTGTGCTGACAGCTCAGAGCCTGGAGCTGCTTCAGATTCTGTGTCTCCCTCTCTCTGCCTCTCCCCCACTCACTCTCTCTCTCTCAAAAATAAATAAACATTAAAAAAATTAATTTAAAAATAATCTCTACATTCAACATGGGGCTTGAACTTACCACCCCAAGACCCCAAGATCAAGGGTTGAATATTCTTCCCACTGAGCCAGCCAGGTGTCCCTAGATAATTCTTATTCTTCAAGTCTCCCCATTAAATGATAAACTCCTCCAAGGCAAAGATTATCGTTGTTGTCATTGACATTTATGGAGTAGATGAAAGCAGATACTGTATAGACAGTTTTCTGTGTGTCACCCTATGGATCCCCACTCAACCCCATGAAGAAGGCACTGCAGATAAGGAGATGAGGGTCAGAAAGAGTAAAGAGTTCAAGAGCTCTTCAATGCGGACCTCTGTCATTGTCTTGTCTTTGTACCTCCAGGGTCTAGTAGGACTTGGCGTATGATAAGCACTCAGTAAATGTTTGCTGAGCTGAACTGAAGGGGAAAGTCAAAGAGACCAAATGGAAAACCATCCCGTTAATTCAGATGATGGCAGCAGGGTTGGAGAAGAGGAATTAAAAAAGGACTTAGTGTGCGGGGCTATTACGGAGTTGAAATCTAGGTGGTGAAATTGGGGGAGGAAATGAGGAAGAAACAAGGGATTTCCTTTTTTTTTTTTTTTTTAATGCTCAGGGACCAGTAATTTTATTTTTTAAAGATTTAATTATTTTTAATAACCTCTACACAAAACATGGGGCTTGAACCCATGACCCCGAGAACAAGAGTTGCATGGTCTTCTGACTGAGCCAGCCGGGTGTTTTGTTTGTTTGTTTGTTTGTTTGTTTTTTTACTTTGGGTGGTTCTGTATTTTAGAAAAATTTTAAAGAAAGCTCATGGTACTTTTACAAATTTAAACAGAGAAAAAGCAGGGTAGAGGCAGAGGCTATGTGACTTGGCACCACCTATATATAGCAAATATGGGAGAAAGAGGAATCTAAGCCAAAAGCATGCTGGGAAGCCCTATTAAAAGAGCCTGAGAATAACTACATGTGAGATGTGAGTGGAAGTTTGACCAAAAAAAAAAAAAAAAAGAGAGAGAGAGAGAGAGCAGGAATATGATAATAGGGTCTAGGAGAATTATCTTGAGGAAGAAAGAAGATTAAATGATCTTGCTTTATTGTTCTGGCATCACCCAGTGCCTGCTCAGTGATGACGACCAGCTATCATGACTTAGTGGGGACCAGGCCATGTGCTATAAACACTTTATATCATGGATTGTGGCAATGCCTTCAGTTTCTCTGTCTGCAATGTAAATTACATACAGCTGTCAAATCAAACTCCCTCAGGTGCTGATGGTGCCTGGCCTCCACAGCACCATTAGCAACACTCCCTTCTCCAGAGAGTAATATCTGAAATCCTCAAATTGGCAGCTAAGAGCTTTCCTGGGGTGACCCACACTTACCTGTCCACCTTTGTCTTGTGCTGTTATTTTTCCAGCACAGTGCGTTCCTTGCCTGTGAGTGGGGATCCATCCACCCATCCATCCAGTGACTATTTATGGACCACCTACCACGCCAGGCACTCTTTTAGGTGCCGGGAATAGAAGAGTAAACAAGAGAAGTGGCTCCTTCCTATCATGGAATTTACCAGAACAATCAATAAATGAGAAGATACCAGACAGGTGTAAGGACTTTGAGGAAAATGAGAGAGAGCAATGGGGTAGTGAGAACGGGGAGAAGACTGACTAGATAAGGACAGTCAGGGAAAATCTCTGTGAGGAGGTGAATTTCAGGCGGAAAGCTGGTTGAGAAATAGGAATCTAAGCAACAATTTGGACAAGGATCATTCTAGGCAAAGGGATCATCAGTTAAGACCAAGGCTCTAAAATGTGATCAAGGAACAGAGGAATGTGGGCAGGCAGAAGCACAGTGCGTGAGAAGGAAGGTGATATCAGAAGAGGCTGGGGGGTGGGGTGGGTGGCGGGCAGTGTCAAACCAAGGGGGAGCCTTGTAGGTCTGGTTAAAGATTTGGGTCTTTATACTAAAAGCAATGGAAAGCTGTGGGTTTTAAGCAGATAGGCGATGTGATTAGATTTAGGATTTTATTTTATTTTTTATATTTTTTAGTTTGAGAGAGAGAGAGAGAGAGAGAGAGCAGAAAGAGAGCGAGAGAGAATCCCAAGCAGGCTCTGTGCTGACAGCACGCGGGGGCTCAAACCCATGAACTAGGTGATCAGGACCTGAGCCAAAATCAAGAGTCAGATGCTTAAACCAGCTGAACCACCCAGGCATTTTAAATAATCACTTTGGTTTGTAGTATATGTGCTGCCGAAGCGAGCACATCACTTTGGTTTTTAGAAGGAATTAGAGCAAAATCAGGATGATCAGTAGGAGACTAAGGCAGGAATTCAGAAAAGAGAATGGTGGTCGTTTGGAGCTGAGAAGTGACAGTGGAGATGGGGGTCTGATATAGGTTTGAAAGCAATGGGAGAGGTCCAATTGGTACAGGTTGGTAATGACGTGGATTTTGAAGTGACGGAGGGAGGAGGCATGCACTGTGTGCAAGAAGCTAAAGGCCCAGTAATAACAGGGTAGAAACACAGGGCGAATATGGAAGGTCAGCTACTTCAACTCTCACCCCTAGTATTTAAGTATTCCTATTCACGGCTGTGTGTGTGTGTGTGTGTGTGTGTGTGTGTGTGTGTGTGTGTGTGGCAGAGCCATAAACCAAATCACACATTGCCCCTCAAGAGCTCACATATTACTGGGTAGACACATGTCTACAAATGGTACACAACATCAAAAACAAGGCACTAGAAAAAGACTTACTGTATGACAAGCCAGTGTTCTGTGTCTGCTAAGCACTGTTAGGAGGAAGTAGAGACAGGAGAGGCCGGGGCCCACAGAGGTCTTTAGTTTGGAGGTAATGTGCTAACTACTGGCAGCAATGAGGTGTGTGGGGTTTTTGTTTGTTATTTTTATGTACGCACTATGCCCAGCCCACTATGGGGCTGGAACTCAAGATTAAGAGTTGCAGGTTCCCCTGACTGGGCCAGCCAGGCACCCAGGGCAGTGACGGGGGCCTCTTTCAAGATGGGGAGGAGGGCTGAGGAGTGGGAGGCAAGAAGGACCCTGGCCGTGGGCTACCTGCTCTTCCCCTCCGAGCATGAAGGAGCATACGCAGAAGAGCCTGTGCACCACAGCAGACGGCACTGGGGACTGTGAGGGCCCCAGGTGTGTGAAGTGCCAGAAGGATCTTTCTCTGATTTAACTGGTGGACGGAAGCCTAGAGTGATCAACTGACCTGTCCAAGGACGGTCGGCTAGTAACTGCACGCAAACCAGAAACTGGGTCTTGTGACCCCTGCTTCTGTGCCGCTTCGACATCCTGCCCTCATGAGTCATTTACACAGTGTGTACAAATCACAGTTCTAGCTGGGTTCAGGGTTATGCTGCTTGTGTTTAATAATGCATCTTTTGTGTCCCTCTCAGTCCCTAATTGGCTGCCTCTCGTGGGATACCCTTCCAAGACACCTTCCGTTAACTCAGTGCAAAATCCTCAGAATGTCACTTCTGAGGGATGTCGTACTCAACTCTGCACATCTCATTCTACAGTCTACCCCTGGACAAAACACGCTACCCCTGGGCAGATGGTACCCCCGGGTTTCACATAAATTACCCCTTACCTCTGCCGGCCAGGCTTTCCCTCACTTCCCATCTCAATTTTACAGATTGCTGTTGTTTAACATATGGATCGTACTGGATTCAGTGTAGTACTTAAGTAGATAAAATAAGTGAAGGTGGTATAGTCTCATAAAAGGGATGTAAATCGTTCCCTGCTAATAGGGGCGTGGCCTCTTCTGCTTCAGGCCAGGATAGTGACGGGAAGTATGAATTGGCAAGTCCATCCCTGACTAAGGAATCATTCAAGCATTCACTGAACTCTTTACACATTGTTTCACAGGGAACCAGACAAACTGGAGGGGAAGAAGCCTGGAAAAAAAAAGCAAAGGAGTCCACTGGAAAGGGGAGATTTATGCATTTATAAATGTCATGTCAGAAACAGCCTGTCACGGGAGGAGCTACGAAATCTAGGGCATGGAGGCTGACATTTGGGCAGCGATATTTAAAGACTAAAGGAATTCTAATAAAACAGCGGCTATGCTGTTCCTATACAAACTAGGAAACCAGAGTTGAGAAGAGGGAGTTGTTTATAGAAACATTCTAGCTAATAAATGAAGAAGGAATAAGTGATAGAAATAAACCTCACCACTTGGCAAACCCAAATGAAATAAGGGCGTGTCAGATGGCTGCTAACCTCTGAGACAAAATAGCACTCATGTACCTCCTGGTAGAACACAAGATCACTTGGGAATATTCTTCCCTGCCCTCCCCTGCCCCCATCTGATCATGTTTACACATCCAAAGGCCAATATTAGGAAAGCAGAGGCTAGAAGAACATGTTAAAGGGCCCCAGAGGATGGAATCAACAAAAACACGGAGTTGTGGGAGGCACCCCGGGACAGAGAGGAAAAAAGGGGAGAACTTCAGATCAAGGCTTGTAAGGAACATACCACCCAATCGCTACAGAGAACTTATTTGGATTTTGATTCAAACAAACAAACAAACAAACAAAAAATAAATAAAATGCAAAACAACATAAGATAGTTAGGGACATGTGAACATTGACTGAAATATCTGACGATACTGTGAATCATTGTTAATTCATTTTTTCAGTATTGTGGCTGCATTTAATAGAAGAGACACCTTCTAAAGCAGTGGTTTTCACACACGGGCATGCATCACCATCGCCTGGAGGACTTGTTAAAACAATACTGCCGAGTGCCAGCTCTAGATTTTCTGATTCAGCAGGTCTGGGGTGGGAGCTTGGAATGTGCATTTCTAGCAAGTTCCCAGGTGACAGTAACTACTGATCTGGGCTCACATTTTGAGAACCTCTGCACTGGATTAACCAGATTTTTTTTTTCCTGGTCAATTATCTAATTACTCTTTCAAAGAAAAAGCTTCTGTCATCAGCAGTTCTAGCCCCCTGAGTTACAGCACGCAGACCGCATTCCACACAATGGAAGAGAATGAACCCATGTTCCAAGGCTCATGTAATAATTTAGTCTGTATTGCCATAGGAATGAAAGGAAGAATTTTCTTGGAAGGAAAATACCTTCGGCTCACCAATTTTCCCTTAGAGTGTGAAATCCCGCTCCCTCCTGAGGCACCTGTGCCTGCCCTTGCCTTTCACTCTCACTCCGTGAGGATCAAGGACCCCCAGCACAGGATCCTAAAAAGCTCCCTGGAAGTTAGGCTGCATCCTTCCATCATGTCCAAATTCAAAACAGTTTGATGCAGATAATATGGGGCGGCCAGTCCAACGTGTAGTGTCTCTGGGACACTAACAAATCTCAGAGCTGGTCTCTTCTACGTTGTCAGGGAGAAGACCCACAGCCAAATTCTGGGTCTGTGTCACCTAGGTGGCCCACAATGAGTTGCTTAGCATTTTTAGGCCTTAGGTTTTCAACAGGTAAAGAAAGAAGTCTGTTATGAGAGAAAATGGGACAGCTGGAGAAATATTAGCCAGAGTTCTTCGGAGGGAACACATTTGCAACAATACTAGAACACCGAACTTTAGAGATATTACTACTTTATAATTTAACAACAAAGTGCTTGTGTGTGTATGTGTGTGCATTAGATCCTCACAACAACCTTGTGAGGTAGGTAAGGTAGAGGCTGAGAGAAGGTAAAGTCTGGCAAAGTAAATGTCAGGGCCGGGACTCAAACACTTCACCTTCTCAATGAAGTCAATGTTCTTTCCAACACACTGCCTTCCCTCAATTTACTGCAGTTAAATACAGGAATGTACTAGTGCATCAAATGAATGACTCTAAAAAAAAAAAAAAATCAGGGAGTTGCATTAACTTAAAACCAACGGGCCAGTGACCTGGGCGATTCAAAGACAGGAGCTGTTTCCTTCAGCTAAAGGCCAGGAAGGACCCCTGTAATAGCTAACATCTCAGCGATTTTGCTTCCAGAGTTTCATAGTCTCCTTCTAGGTCCCTCTGGCTTGTTCACTGCAGGACATTTTCTATGCCTCAGATGACAGCAAACCTCCAGTGGAAGCACGTCATCCACGGCTGTACAAAGAATTTCTGAAATTCTTTCAGCCTCTAAATCACAGGACCACAAACATCCTCTACCAGAATTCTGCCTTGTCATGGCAATGAGACATCTGGTGACTAATGTCTGCACAGCACTGGATTGGGAGAGTGATTTCTGTTTTATTAAATCTGTGTGTTCACACCCCAAATCCTATAGTGGCAATTTAATTTCTTGCAAGTTCTGGGCTTGTGGGGCTGCACTAACGGATTCCTTATTGAGTCATAAGGCTAATTAAGTGCAACCAACCTCATAGTGAGTGCCTTTTAAGGGCCAGCCATTATACGGTATTAAGGGCTTATAATAAGATCTCAAATATTAATCACTAATAGTGATAATGTGGCCACATTTATCTCACTTCTCTTTTACTTACCAAGCATCAACCGTCAAACTCACATTTCCCTAAGGTCAGTCAAAAACACTGAAGGAATGCCTTTTGTGTTCAGAATCTTATTTGGAGCCTATGGGTTTATCTCCGCCATTTAAGCATGGAAAAAGAGGACAGACCAGGGCCCAACCTGAGCCTCTGATGCCCAGGTTCAGGCTTTCTGTACATGGAGCACCTGGAGACCAGAGAGATGAAAATCTGGAAGGGGCAGCAGACCATTTCCTAGATCAGATGGGTGTTTTGATGGCATAAAAGGTGTGCTTTCTGACGGAAGCTCTTGTCACACCTACTACAGTGGAAAGGTTTTTCTCCTGTATGGGTTCTCTGGTGTGTGAGGAAATGCGAACGCTGATTGAAGGTTTTGCCGCACTCGGGACAGTGATAGGGCCTGTCTCCTAAGTGGATTCGTTGATGGGTAATGAAGTGGGAGCTCTGGTTGAAGCTCTTCCCACACTCGCCACATTTGTAGGGTCTTTCCCCCGTGTGGATCCGTTGGTGCTTTATGAGGGCAGAGCTGTCGGCGAATCCCTTCCCGCAGCTGTCACACTTGAACGGCCTCTCACCTGTGTGCGTCCTCTGGTGCGTCACCAGGTGTGAGCTCTGACTGAAGCTTTTGTGGCAGCGAGGACAGCTGAAAGGCCTTTCCCCTGAGTGAGTACTCATGTGCGCCACAAAGTGAGAGCTGTCCCTGAAGCCCTTCCCGCACTCCGCGCATTTAAAGGGCCGTTCTCCCGTGTGCGTGCGCCGGTGCTTCACCAGGTCTGAACTCTGGCTAAAACCCTCCCCACAGTCACTGCACCTGTAAGGTCTCACTCCCGTGTGGGTCCTCTGGTGGGTGATGAAGTTTGAGCTTCGGCTAAAGCGTTTATGGCATTCGAGACACGTGTAGGGCTTCTCTCCTGTGTGGGTTCTTTGGTGCATCATGAGGTGTGGCTTCCGCCCGAAAGCCTTCCCGCACTCAGGGCACTCATAGGGTCTCTCGCCTGTGTGGGTTCTCTGGTGCTTGATGAGCGTAGAGCTGTCACTGAATTTTTTCTCACAGCCGCTGCACTGATAAGGTTTCTCTCCTGTGTGCGTTCTGCGGTGGGTGACAAGGTCTGAACTCTGTTTGAAGCCTTTCCCACACTCGATGCATTTATAAGGCCTCTCGCCTGTGTGGGTTCTCAGGTGTCTTATGAGATAGGAGCTCTGGTTAAAGCTTTTCCCGCATTCTGAGCACACAGGCCTCTTTCCTGCATAGCCATCCAGGTGCTCGTTTAAATCTTTCTCTTGTGGAAAGGACCCGGGCTGGCCCTCTCCTGGGCGGGTCCCATGTTCCCCTTCCAACTCAAGGTCCCTCTTCCAGTTTTCTCCCCAACTAGGAGTATGAGAAATATCCTTACTGGCCCTTTCTGAGGATGTTCCACATTGTTCTGCTATTTCTGAAATGTCCCGGTTGAGTTTTGTCACCTGGTTCTCAAAGTCTGAAAAATTAACAAAAGTTAACCAGTGATTGGGAAAAACCTCAGGCAGCAGTAAGGAAGACTGACATTAGTGGTTTTGCAGCAGACTGCACTTAATTTGACTACTCTGATTTTAAACCTTGTGAAAAGTTTTAGTTTTTTATTTTTTAAAAGATTTTATGTTATTTTTATAGTACAGGATAGCACATCCCATCTATTTGATCATATCTATGTTATACAGTGACTTTTACTGCTATAAAGATTTTATTTTTAAGTAGTCTCTGTACCCAATGTGGGGCTTGAACTCACAACCCCCAGATCAAGAGTCATATGCTCTACTAAGCCAGCCAGATGCAATTATTTATCAAGCTTACAAAATTTAAATTCCTAAGCTCTTTTTATTTTAAGATAAATTAAAAATTTTTTAATGTTTTATTTATTTCTGAGATAGAGAGGGAGAGACAGCATGAGCAGGGGAAGGTCAGAGAGAGAGGGAGATACAGAAACCGAAACAGGCTCCAGGCTCTGAGCTGGCTGTCAGCATAGAGCCCAATGTGGGGCTTGAACCCATGAACTGTGAGATCGTGACCTGAGCTGAAGTTGGACACTTAACTGACTGAGCCACCCAGGCGCCCCTAAGATGATTTTTTTTAATGGTTATTTTTGAGGGAGAGAGACAGAGTGTGAGCAGGGGAGGGGCAGAGACAGAGGGAGACACAGAATTCCAAGCAGGCTCCAGGTTCTGAGCTGTCAGCAGCTGACGTGGGGCTCAGACTCACGAGCTGTGAGATCATGACCTTAGCCTTGAGATCATGACGTGAGCCAAAGTTGGACACTTAACAGATTGAGGTACCCAGGTGCCCCTTAAGATGAATCTTGAAGTAACCTTGATGTCCTTCAAGAGTATTTACCACATATTGTCCAAATTGAGCAACTCCTTTCAAAGATGTTATGGTATAGACAAAAGTGAAATGCTTATTTAAAATGAAGACTTTAGGGGCACCTGCGTGGCTCAATCGGTTAAACATGGTTTCGGGCTCAGGTCATGATCTCACGGTTTGTGAGTTTGAGTCCTGCACTGAGCTCTGACAGATCTGTCTCTCTCTCCCTGTCTCCCAAAACAAACAAACAAATAAACAAACTTAAAATTTTTTTTTAAAAAAGTGAAGACTTTAGGGGTACCTGGCTGGCTCCGTCAATAGAGCCTGTGATTCTTGATCTTGGGGTTGGGAGTTCAAATTCCATGTTGAGCACAGAGTTTACTTAAAAAAATAAAAATAAAATGAAGGGACTTCAGCTCAGGTCATGATCTCGTGGTTCGTGAGTTCAAGCCCAACATCCAGCTCGCTGCTGTCAGCACAGAGCCTACTTTGGATCCTCTGTCCACCCCTCTCTACTCCTCCCCCACTCACACTCTCTCAAAAATGAACTTTTTTAATTAAAAAAAAAAAAGAAATGAAGATTTTATTTGGTCAGTTACTGGCTGCCCAAGAAGTCAAATTTAAACTTCTAACAGTGAGAATAAAAGTCTACAATAGCATTCCAAATTCTTTATCCAAACAAGGGCTGAAATGCTAGATTTCCTCCCACCAGATAATAGTCACATCTCACCTGTGTGATTTTCCCTTAGGATCCCTCTTGCCTCAAAATTCTGGAGTGGTAGCACCCACGGCTCTTCTTTCTGCTCCAGCTGGGAGATCACACTCGGTCTGGAAATCCTATACAGGAAGGTGAACATAGGATGTTCATCTGAACCAATCATACAAAGCCTGACCAAAAGACAAGCCCTCCTTCTTCCCTAAGCAGAGGAGAACACTCAGGGAGATGCTAATGTGTGTTTGGTCTCATTGAAATAATGAGATGAAATAATAAAACAGATGATCTCCCGAAGAGGCTGAGAAAAAAGCCCCTTTCCTCCCATTAAAAACAAACACATACACATGCACGCGCACACACACACACACAGACAGACACACAACAGACTTGGGTGACAGAAACTCTAGAGTGAGCACAATAATTCATCTCTGAAGGTACAAGGCTAAACTCACAGAGAGAGATAATTTGATCAGAAACAACACTGCCATGACCTCACCCTTAGAAAGAATCAAGGAAGTTGACCATAGTGCTGGGCTTTAAACATTTCCCAGAAGGGCAACTGTAGATACAACCATGAGAAAAAGACAAACACTTGAAAAAAACAAAAAAAAATGGACAAAGGTCATAAATAGGCAATTCACACACAGACACATAAATACAAGCAGCCTATAAATATATGAAAAAATTTTAACCATTACCATTAACCAGAAAAATTATGATACATGACCTGAGCCAAAGTCAGATGCTTAAACGGCTGAGCCACCTAGGTGCCCTGAGTGTATATTACTTTTGAAGTAAAGCAAGGAGAAGGTGTAAGCATAGTATTTTAGAAAGAGCACTGGAGGTTTGGGTTCGTTTAAAATTTTTTTAACGTTCTATTTCTTAAGAGAGAGAGACAAAGAGAGAGAGTGTGAGCAGCGGAGGGGCAGAGAGAGAAAAGGAGACAGAGAATCCAAAGCAGGCTCCAGGCTCGGAAATGTCCGCACAGAGCCGGGTGCAGGGTTTGAACCCACAAACCGTGAGGTCAAGACCTGAGCTGAAGTCTGACGCTTAACGGACTGAGCCACCCAGGCGGCCCTGCTTGTTTTTTTAAGTGACAGGAAGAAACAGCTCCTCCTTTGCCACAAAGACCTGGGTTGGACTCCTCACCTCTGCCACTTAACTTGGAGTCTCAATGTCCTGAACTAGAAGAGAGGGTTGATGACACCTACGTCAAATGGTTATGGTGAGATATTAATGAGACAATACATCTCAAAGATAACCCGCAAATCATAAAGTGCCATAAAAATGGAAGTCATTTAAAAAAAAAAAGGAAGTTATTCTTTTTCTGCCAGGGAGGTGACAATTCCTCGCACAGAGATCTGTAGCTCTGAGAGACCAGTGTCCCTAAAGACCCTCAGACCTGGGCCCTCTCACATTACCTAAGTCTTAAATCTAAAGGACAGCAGCATCCTTACCGGTGGAGAGCCCATTCTTCTAAGTGGGCTGGGTGGCATCCCGGAAGAGCATTCTCCAAGCAGGGTCCAGGGCACCCATTCTTCCCTGAAGTCCCCAGCCACATCACTGAGAGTCATCAGTTCCTAAAGCAAGAGAACCCAGGATGCACCAGAAGCTCTCTGGGGAGTCTAACCATTGTTTCAAAACCAAAATACAGCCTCAGTGCCCCCAGTATGCCCAAAGACACCCCCTTCCCATCCCTCCCCTGGACTAGAGTCATTCTGAGATAAATTCTGTCAACCACAGAGGGTTGCTTTTCTTACTCTGTTTTTCCATTAGCCTTCCCTCAGCCAACATTCACATCACAAAGTCAAGCCCAGAGCTCCCAAACACATCTACAAGAAACATTAACCTTTTGAGGAACACATTGTCTATGATGGACAAGATAAACAAAGAAGAGAGTGTACAGTGTGTGTGGGCGGGAGGGGGCGGAGGTTGGGAGACTTGATTTTGCAAAAAGCTCTCCGGCTACATCTTCCTGGGCAAGCGAGGAAATTGTGGACTTGCTTATACTCACATCAGTTATGAGAACAGCTGACTTTTCCCGGTTTGTCGATTTAGTGTCAACCTCAAGGAACGGATTATGCAGAACCTGAGAAGTTCTGGGTACCACTCTGTTTCAAGGGTTAATGAAAGCAGAAGGGAGATTTATTTATTTATTTATTTATTTATTTATTTATTTATTTATTTATTTTAATGTTTATTTCTTTTTGAGATAGAGAGAGACAGAGCATGAGCGGGATAGGGGCAGAGAGAGAGAGGGAGACACAGAATCTGAAACAGGCTCCAGGCTCTGAGGTGTCAGCACAGAGCCCGATGCGGGGCTTGAACCCACAAAGCGTGGGACTAATCGACTAAGCCACCCAGGTGCCCCAGAAAGGATTTTTTTTTTTTAAACATGGATAAGCTGTGAAATTTAATGAAGACAAGCACAAAACAAAACCCCAAGGGGCTTGAAAACTACCATTACCACATTGGTAAAATGGACAGCAGTATCAAGAAATGATTATTTGGGAGGAGATGGTCAGCTTACTGGACGGATCAGTCATTTACTCAGTAATGTGTTGTAAAAGGGAGTAGGAGTCTCAAAGAAATAGAATGTTTTTTGTGGGTTTTTTTTTTTTTTTTTTTGGGAGGGAGGGGTGGCTTAAAGAGTTTCCAATAGAAAAAACACAAGTTAGCCAGCTGTATCTGCTACAAAAAATTCCAAGAGTGGAGGATGGACCAGCCTGGAGTGATCAAGCTTTCTTCTTTCTTGTCTTTTGTGACACCAGTCGAAGCACCTGGGTACCGTAGGCTACACTCGCACTTTTCTGGAAACATCTATGCATTTACACACATTGCTATCGGTCATTCATAAAGTACTGGGTTTTTAAAGACCTGAAAACCGTAGGGATACCTTTCATCCCTCTGCATTAAAACCTTAACAAGCGAAATTAATGTCATCAGGAGGGAAAACACTATAAAGTTTTGAGTATACATTTTATTTCTGCATCCGTTAGGAGACACAACTGCAGGGCCCACTTGCAGGGGACGGCGGGACTGAAGGAGGGAGAGTTCACGGCCACAGTCACGGAAACCGTGTTTCCCACCGCGTCTCCCGCTCCTCGCCCCCCGCCCCAGGCGACCCCGCAGGCCCTGGAGCGCCCAGGTGCTGTGACTCAGGGCCATCGCGAGCGGTTTGTCCGCTGGGTTTATTAATAGGGACATGACCGCACGGGTGGGGCGGACACTCGTCCCCCACCCCCCTCGCCGTGCCGCAGGCCCTAATCAGGGCGCCGCGGTCACAGGGTCACGAGGCTAAGCTGAAGCCCGGGGACCACCGCCGAGGAGCAGGGAAATGGGTCGGGAGGATGGGGTGTCCCGACGACGGCACCGAAAGCCGCAGCCGCCTCTCCCCACGCCTCAGCGAAACCCGCGGGCTCCGAAAGGCGAGCGCGGGGACCTGCCAGGGGCCACAGCGCGGCGGCGGGCGAGTCCCCTCCACGCCCCTCAGCAGCCGCCGGGCTACTGCCGCCGTCTCCTTCCCCGCGTCACTCACCGGCCCGGCCCGGCCGGGGATGGAGCAGGAAGTGAGAGGCCTCCACCGCCGAGCCGCACCCGGCCCACAAAGCCCCAGGCGGTCCCTCCTCGAACCCGACCGGGATTCGTGACAAGGCTGTGGGGACACAGGTGGGACTCTGGGCTCGACCGCCCGCAGCCGGAAAACACCGCCCCCGCTTCATTACCATTGGCTACTCAGTGTCGGCGACCAGAAGCCTTGTCCGTCCATAGGTTGGCGGAGCTTTCGATTACCGCGCGGCCTTCTGGGAAATGTAGTTCCGAACAAGACCGCCTCAAAGGACTCGGATTCCCGGGATGCCCAGGTCGCAGCGGTGGCAATCGCTAAATCCAGTTCTCCCTACCGCAGGAACTGCTTCTCCCGAGTTGGGGGTGGGTGGGAGTGGGGGTCCGGAGACTGTACACCCGGAGAGGGGTCTGCAGATGCGAACCACCTGGCCTCCCCTGAGCGCCGCGGAGCAGCCTTGTACCAACGGCGGCGTCTCCCGCGCTCTGGCACCTCGCCCTTGCCGAACGCGGGGCAGCTCATCACCGTGGCCTTGTGGATCCTCCTAGGCCGGGTCCCCCATCCTGGGGGGGCGGGGGGACGGAGGTGTCTGCCACCAGCCGATTCCAGGGCAACTCAGGCTGTGCAGTAAGAAACCCCAAGCAGAAGCCTTTAGCGGAAAACAGACGTTCTGACCCCTCCCATCAGCATCACAACCCCCTCTCCATTGGTTACCTCGCCTGTTAAAGGCCAGAGGAGGCTGGCCTGGGTGTCTTATCGCCTAGGAAACGTGGACTGGCTTCCAAAGCGTGGAAGCTCCCCGGCCTCATGTGAGAACCAGTGTTCCCTCGGGGCAAGCCCCTACCAAAAAAATAATAGAAGCCTTTCTTTCTTTACCGTGAAGAAAATGCACCTGTCCGCCTATTTGTGGATTCATTCGGTGCAATTAAACACACACACACACACACACACACACACACACACACACCCCAGAACATTTTGGGGCACCTGGGTGGTTCCAGTAGGGTTAAGCATCTGACTTCGGCTCAGGTCATGATCTTATGGTCAGTGAGTTCGAGCTCCGTATCGGGCTCTACGTCGACAGCTCAGAGCCTGGAGCCTGCTTCGGATTCTGTGTGCCCCTCTCTCTGCCCCTCCTCGACTCATGCTCTGGTCGGTCTCTCTCAAAAATAAATAATAAACATTAAAAAAATAATTTTAAAAAAGAACATTTTGTGGTGGACTGTAAAATGCTTAGAATTACCAGCTCAAGGGCTAATGTGAAAGACTCCTTCAGTGCTAGTTCAATCATTCCTTTAACGTGTACAGTGCACCTTCCAACAAATACTCACTAGGAATGTTCTACATTCCAGATTGTTCTGAGCAGTGTGGTTACCCATAGGAATCACATGTGACCATTGCTTTCCTGAAGCTCACAGGCCAACAGAGGAGAGAAACCATAGAAGATACACTGAAATGCCAAATAATATTTTCCTTTTTTTTTTTTCCCATATAGCTACTGCATCTCAATTGTTCTGCTATATAATTGTAGTCATCTGGAAGATAACCACAATAGCATTTTGGGGAATTCTGTCCACTGTAAACAAATGTCTGGTTTTGCTCAGCAGATATATTTTAGTTAAATGGAAATGGGAGGAACTGAAATCTCATGGGAACCCAGAAACAGCAAGAAACACTCCAGAAACCTACGGAGTGCCAGGCCTCCTATAACCAGAACGTATTTCAGGACCTGGATAATCGGAGGTATCGCCAGGCCCCTCAGGAGTCTTTCTGGTATTCTGCCATCAGGAAGTTTCCATGGCTCTTTAATCAATCATCAGGAGGTATGGAAGGCAGCTAAGAGTCACTGCATCTGGCTGATGGCTTTCCCTTGCCTCCCTCTCTGGCCTCATTCCTTCTGCCCCAGCCTTGCTCTCTCAGCATTTTATTCATCTTTAAAAATTTTTTTAACATTTATTTATTTTTGAGACAAAGACAGAATGCGAGCAAGGGAGGGGCACAGAGAGAGAGATGGAGACTCAGAATCCAAAGCAAGCTCTAGGCTCTGAGCTGTTGGCACAGAGCCGGACGCGGGGCTTGAACTCATGGACCACGAGATTATGACCCGAGGCACAGTCAGAGGGTTAACTGACTGAGCCACCCAGGGACCCCATCATTTTATTTATCATTATCAGATGTCTGGAGAGAAGGGAGGAGCAGCTTGGTCTCATGAGAAAAGCAGCCACTAGAGAAATGAGGCCATGTACCCCAAGTGGCTACGTACAGAAGACCCGTGACCTATTAGGAGTTGGGTGCTCTACAGGTGTGGCAGAGAGGGGATGGAGGAGGGGAAGGAAGCTGAGAAGACATCATGGCGGATGAAAAGGGTTTTACTTTTTTATTTTTTAGGATCTTTATGAAAAGTGAGTTTTAGCAGGTGTTATAACTCCCTCTAAGAGAGGGAGTATATTATCTATTGGTGCATAACAAATTGTCCCTCAAACTTTGTGGGTTACAACAGCATTTATTATGGTTTCTATGGCTCAGGAATCCAAGCAGTTTGGCTGGGTGTCTCTAATTGAGTCTCTCATGAGGCTGCATCCAGGTGCTGGCTGGGGCTGCAGATAATCTGAAGGCCTGACTGGGGCCGGACGATCCAAGCTCACACGTACACAGGCTGCCTCCCCACACATAGGCCTCTCCTCACAACATGGCAGCCAGTTTCGCCAGAATGAGCAATCTGAGAAAAAGAAGCAGAAGCTCACCTATTCTTGGAAGTGATATACCATCCCTTCTGCCATATGCTTTTGATCATGGAGACCAACTCTGGTACGGTGTGGAACAAGGACATGAACACTAGAAAGCATGCATCAGTGGGCCACCTCGGAGACCAGCTACCACAGGACTAAAGTAGACTTGAGGACATTTTACTTGTGACATACTCTGTCGAACTCCTGTGACACCTCTTTAAGAAAACTTGTGGTAGAGATCTATACATATGGGGAAGCAGGAATGAACAGTCACAATGTACACAGTATGACCCGGATGTACTAAATAATGTTTTTTTAATTTTAGAGAGAGTGTGTGTGTATTTTAGAGCAGGGGAGAGGGGAGAGGGAGAGAGAGAGAGAGAGAGAGAGAGAATCCCAAGCAGGTTCCCAAGGCGGGGCTCCATCCCACAACCCAGGGATCATGACCTGAGCCAAAATCAAGAGTTGGACACTCAACTGACTGAGCCACCCAGGCGCCCTTGTACAATTTTTTTTTTTTTTTAAAGTCTCCATGATTGAACTAAGATTCCTCAGGAGATTCTCATTACTGGGCAGTTCTTCAGCTTACTGGTTACAAATAACATTCTCTTTGGGGTTTAAAATAGTCAAATTGGGGTAAATCGTGGTCACTTTAAAGTTCAAACTCCATATGAAAGCTGTCTCTCTGCCCCAATGGTCTCCTCTCCACTTACTCATTCCCAAGATGTTATCGGGGGCTGGGGGTGCCGGGGGGGACCCCAGTTCCCCAGCTGACCTCCGCTGGCGCCTGCTCGTTCCGTGTGCAGCTCACCCCACCAGACCTTTATTGGCCTCTCTACTCATTTCATCGCCACTGACCCGTCCAAGCCCGGGGGCCTGTTCTCTGCGGTGCCTGCTTAGGCTGCTGCCCTGAAGTCTTGGCAACGGGTCTTCAGCCCCACAGTGGC
The DNA here is from genome assembly GCA_017311185.1 of Proteles cristata cristata. Taxonomy (NCBI): domain Eukaryota; kingdom Metazoa; phylum Chordata; class Mammalia; order Carnivora; family Hyaenidae; genus Proteles; species Proteles cristata. The sequence continues at coordinate 877,060 of JAESUZ010005394.1, forward strand.
CCTTTGGGAGGCTTCCTGGCTCTCAGTTTCAGCCTCTCCCGTTACCCTCACTGGGAGCACCTGGAAATTCCTGACACCCTCCATGCTACACAGCATAAGCCTTGGGGTGCTATTCTGACCCTCATTCTGCCCGATTCATCTACGGCTGCCATTTCCACCCTACCGTGACTGTGTCATGTTGACTCAGGGATGCTCTATGGGTCCGTTTCCTCTGATAGTTCAAAAAAAGAAACAAGCTGCAATTTCTTTCAGTTTTTTTTTTAATAGCTAGGTTTCCTTCATTAAAAGAAATTGTTAGTGTTTATTTATTTTTGAGAAAGTGGGGGAGGGGCAGAGAGAGAGGGGGACAAAGGATCCAAAGCAGGCTCCATGTTGACAGCTGAGAGCCCGATGCTGGGCTCGAACTCATGAATTGTGAGATCATCATCTGAGCTGAAGTCAGATGCTCAACCAAGTGAGCCACCTAGGCGCTCCGGCTGCAGTTTCTTTTATTTCAGTTTCACTTTTTTTTTAAAAAATATTTTTATTTATTTCTAGAAGAGAGAGAGAGACAGTGTGAGCAGGGAAGGGTCAGAGAGAGAGGGAGTCACAGACTGAAACAGGCTCCAGGCTCTGAGCCGGCAGTCAGCACAGAGCCCGACGCGGGGCTCGAACCTACGAACCGCGAGATCATGACCCAAGCGAAAGTCGGACGCTTAACCGACTAAGCCACCCAGGCGCCCCTCAGTTTCCCTTTCAACCTCTTTGGGGTTCTTATCATCACTTTCTCACTTCTCTTCCCACTGGTGATAAACTTCCTGGCCTCCTTTTAACGGTGGGAGGCTGCATGGAAGCCCCTCTCTAAGGAACCGTGCTTGCTGTAAGAGGAACCTGACTACTGCGGTTTGGCCTAATTAGGGGCTATTTTTCTCAGGTATCAAGAAGCCTGGAAAGTAGCGCTGGGAGGCCATCAAGGACTCAGATGATCTCTGTCTCTCTGCTCTGCCAACGTTACTGTGAGGTTTTGTCTTGGTCACTTCTAGTCATCATGTCCGGGTTCTGGAATAGGATGTCGTTCCACCATTAAATGCTATCACCACTGAAATCGTG